>PVJA010020538.1:0-36837 GCA_004027025.1 Myocastor coypus | reverse complement strand
CCACTGCACTTTGAGGCACAACTCCCAGAAGGAGCCCCACAGCATAGCAGCTAGTGAAGTCCAGTGGGTCCACTTAGTCAGGGCAAAGAGGAAAGAGCTGAGATAGCAGATAGACCCTGGTCAGCCTAGTTCAAGTTCAGTATCTCTAGTCCTGGTGAGCTGAGGCATACTGCTAGGTCCTGTGGGGCTGATACCGAGTCGCAGACCTATGGGAGCCTCCTAATGGTGCAGAGGCGGAGGCAGATAATTGGGATGAACTAGTCTGCTTAGAAGATTCCAGGTACATGTAGGGGAGGTGCCTGGACAGTGCAGAGCAGAATCCAGTATCTCACTTTCAATCAAAGGAGAATGAAAAATTTTTGGACAAACAAAACATGAATCTCTGACACTGGAGAGATATGTAAAAAACAGACTTCGCAGAGAGGCTCTGCAATGATACAACTACTAACTATCAAAGTTTCACAAAAAATGTATTGCAGAAATCAAAATATTCTCTCTGAAACAGAAAATGAACAAAAGAAGGAGTAAAATGCAATTTCAGAACAAATTCAGGAGATATTAGAATAGAAGAAAATTGAAGCCACACATCTGAAATCTCTGAAATAAGAGCAACTGAAGTAAAAAAAAAAAAAATAGTTGTAGAAGGGTATAGAGGAAATCAGATCAGAAATAATCTCCCAGGTTTTAAAAAATAATAGCTATAATGAAAGAATTACTAAGTATTTCTAAAAAACACACTCACAGAAAAATGAGAATGGAAAAATTATGAAAACCTGGAATGACCTACCTAGGAAGGAAATAGAACGCATGAAGGAGATTCTAGAGATACACAGGAAATTAAAAACTCCATAGCAAGTTGGCAAAACTATTTGAATGAAAGTGAAGATAGACTTTCAGAGCTTGAAGACTCTGTTACAGCTAGTAAAAATGTAAAGAAAGATCTCCTTAAAACAACAAGAATCTGGGGCCCGGCGGGATGGCTCAGTGGTCTAAGGCGCCTGCTTGGGAAAGCTTGGGTGGCTTCAGGGACCATGGTTCGATCCCCGGCACCACATGCTGCACCAGCCCTGCCCTCAGGGTGGGTTGAGCCGGCCATAAAAATGAGTGAATAAAAAAACAAAACAAAAAAAAAAAAAAAAAAAAAAAAAAAAAAAAAAAAAAAAAAAAAAAAAAAAAAAAAAAAAAAAAAAAACACAAGAATCCATGACTGATAATTCAACAGCTGTGAGATGAATGGCATAAGGCTAGTAGGTTTCAATGAGAAAGAAGAAGCCAACACAAATGAGAAAGAAAGAATATAGGCAGAAATAATAGCAGAAAACTTCCTAAATATGGGGAAACAATTTGACATTCAGGTAACTGAGGCATACACAATACCAAATAATATCAATCTATTAACGTACTTACAAAATCCCTGAATAAAGTACTAGCAAATAGAATAAAGAAAATTATCAAGAAGATTATACACCATACCCAGGTAGGATTCATTCAAGGAAGGTAGGAATGGTTCAGCATGCACAAATCTATAAGTGTAATACACTGTATTAACAGAGCCCAAAATAAAAATCACATGATCATCTCAATTGATGCAGAAAAGGCTTTTTACAAATTCCAACACCCATTCATGATCAAAGCCCTACAGAAAGTTGGAATATATGGCCTATAGCTCAGTCTGATAAAAGCCTTCTATGACAAACCAACAGTCAAATTAATTCTAATCGATGAAAACTGAAAACCTTTACTCTCAAATTATGCACAAGATAAGGATGTCCTTTATCAACACTTGTGTTTAATATAGTTCTAATGTCATTAGCTAGAGCCATTAGATAAGAGAGTGAAATAAAAGAAATAAGAATAAGTGAATGAGAAGTTAAACTATCATTTGCAGATGGTATGCTACTCTACTTGGAAGACCCAAGAAGTTTCTAGAATTAATAAACAAGTTTAGTAGCACAGCAGGAAACAAAGTCAACACGCAAAAATCAGTAGCATTCCTCTACATAGCTAACACACTGAGAGAGAAGATAGAGAAATAATACATTTCATAGTAGTATCCAGAAAAATGAAATACTTAGGAATTAATCTAATAAAGGTCGTAAAAGGTCTAGCAATGAAAATTACAATACTCTGAAAAAAAGTGATCAAAGAGGATTTCAAAAAAAAGGTAAGATATGGTTTGCTCTTGGAAAGGAAGTACCAATATTTTGAAAAGGGTCATATTTCCAAATTTGCTGTACAGATTTAATGCAGTCCCTATCAAAATAACATCAAAGCACCTCACAAAACTAGAGAAACTTTCTTAAAATTTATTTGGACTCAGAAAAGAGCAAGCATATCAAAAAAATTCTTGACAACAAAGGTAAAGCAGGTGAAATAACAATTCCTTACTTGAAATTGAAATTATACTGCAAAGCCACTATGATAAAATCAGCATGGTACTGGCTATATATATACCTGAGGATAAATGGATATATATATATATATATATATATATATATATATATATATATATATACCTGAGGATAAATGGATAAATGCAACAGATAAGAAGATGCAGATACAACTACAACCACATTCAGTCATCCTTATCCTTGACAAAGGGGCCAAATGTGTTCACTGGAAGAAAGATAGCCTCTTTAATAAATAGTGCTAGAAAAATTGGCTTTCCACATGCCTAAAACTAAAATTAGACCCCAGTCTATCACGACACACTAAACTAAAGTCAAAGTGGATCAAAGATCTAAACATGAATACAGAAAAAATACATCTATTGGACAACTAATAGGTAAACATCTTGAAGTTATAACCATATGTAGACAGTTCATGAACTAAAACCATACTGCCTAGGGAATGCTGCAAATAACCAACAATTGGGGTCTCATCTGATTGAGAAGTTCCCGCATGTCAAAAGCAATCACTAGCAGAGCAAAAAGACAACCCATAAATTGGGGAAAAAATCTTAACCAAAATAACTCAGACAAAGGTCTTCTCTAGAATTATGAAACACTAGAAATTTTCGCCCCCAAATTTAAAGCCCAATCAAAAAATTGGCAGCTGAGATGAATACAAACTTCTCAGAAGAAGAAATATAGGTGGCAAGTTAATACACGAAAAATATTACACCTCACTGGCCATTTGAGAAATGTAAATTAAAACAACATGGAGATTCCATCTCACCCATGAAAGAATGGCTGTCATAAAGACATCAATTAAAAATAAATACTGGAAAGGCTGTAGCCTAAAGGGAACCCTTCTCCACTGTGGATGGGATTGCATACTAATACAACCACTCTGAAAATCAGTGTTGAGATTCCTCAAAAAATCTAGGATTGGAAATCCTATTCAAATCAGCTGTTCTCCTTTTTGGTATTTTCCCAAAATAACCGAAAACAATACCATAGTGACATATGTGCACTGATGTTTATAGCAACACAATTTTTCATAGTCAAATCTTGGAAAGAACCAAATTACCCTTCACCTGAGGAATGAATGGAAAAGATGTGCTATCTTTATGGAATGGATTATTACTCTTCTATAAAGAAAGATAAAATTGAGTGCTTTATAGGTAAGTGGGTGCAACTGCAGGCTATACTTTCAAATGAAATCAATCAAACCCACATGTGTAAATATCATATTGTCTCCCTATTGTAAGAACATGAAAGAAAAAATAAATCCTGTAAATTATAATAGACATAGTACAACAGAGAGAAACCAAAGTTAAGGATTAAATAATGAAGATGAGAGAAGTGAGAAAAGAATGGAAAAAAGAAAGGGGAAACATGAAAGTATGTGTACAGGATGGTTGAGATGATTGTGCTAAAAATTTCCACCAATTTTCTCAAAATGCAGTTAATGTGTAGAATTTTCACCTTGCCTCACTCTATATGCTGATGTCTGTCACATAAACAATGACATTGAGGACAGCAATGTGTAATCCAAAAGCCACGCTTGAATACCTCTCATCTCTGTCTCTAAAGGTGTACTGTTCCTAATGTCTTATCAATTATTATGATACTCTCATTAAAGTATTTTGCAAAAACATAAAAAGACAATGAAAACAATTTATTTTATTTTTTTATGTTTTTTAATTTTTTTTCTTGTTTCAGAGCTTTTGTTTGTTTATTTATGTTTATGGCCAGCTCAGCCCGCCCCGAGGGCAGGGCTGGCGCAGCATGTGGTCCTGGGGATCGAACCGCGATCCCTACAGCCGCCTGCAGGCGCTTTAGACCACTGAGCCATCCTGCCGGGCCCATGAAAACAATTTAGATATCTTAAAAAGAAGTGTTAATGTTAAATTACTTATCCAATCTTGCATAGCTATTATCTGTTAATCTGAACAACAGATTCGATGGTAAAAGTAGATAATAAAAAGACCATTGTTAGCTATTCTTATTTTGAAAATCTTGAACATATGTATTTTTGTATGCCACCCTTTTTCTGTCTTTGTTTCTATTTGTTTTTGTTTTTATAATTCAAAATTTAATTAAATTAAAATTACAAAGGAAATGAATTATATGAGCTACAAAGGTTATAAAAATAAAGCAGACAAAATTCATTAGGATGATTAGACAATTTTTCTTTTCTGGAATTGGGGATTGAACTCAGGATCTTACGCTTGCCAGGCAGGCACTTGTGCCCTTGAGCTATCTCTCCAGTCCCCTTAGGATGATTAAGAACAAAAGTAAATCAAGAAAAAAAATCTCTTTTTGAGCTCTGAGCCTATAACTAAGAAACAAAACTCATGTACATTGTGATTATTTGATATAGTTATACACTGTAAAATATCACATTAAGCTAATGGACACATTCTAAAGTTTCAAGGCTAAAATATAGTTTCTTAGGAAATTATAAATACACATTACAGTGGCAATAACTTTGATCATTGTTATATATTATATCTCAAGATACTACTCTATAAGTGAAATTTTCACCCTTTAAGTGACTTTTATTTGTGATGACTTTCTCACCTACAGGTTATTCTTTTGGAATCCAAGTATTTATGTCATCATCCAGCATTGGTGTATTAACTTTATTTTACTTAGTGTAAGGATAATTCCTATTATTTAATTTTTTAAGTTTTCTTTTTATATATGATATATTTTTATTTTAAAGTGGCTAATTGTCTTATAAATCTCTCCCTTCCACTCCAAAAACTTGTACACACACTTCAACAGTTTGCTGTACTAATAAAAATTTGGAAGATAACAGGTACCAATTTGAACACCTCATAATTGTAAAGGTCAGTGGTAACTTGTATCAATTGTGTGAATGTCATGATGTCTCTATAAATTTAGTACTTAGATACTTATACATTTTTTTCCTGATATATATATATATATATATATATATATATATATATATATTTGGTATACTCTATAAATGTGGTTCAATCCTGGTCTAGAGATCTGGTTTTAATTGTTTTCTACAAAACTGAAGTTAAATTAGGCAAAGACAAAGTAATTGTAAAGTCAATGTAAAAAGTATAAATACATTTCTTATCTCCATTTTACTATTGTAATTTTATTATCATGCTCTTAACATAATTGAAAATTTTAACATCAATAAAATAGCATTTTAGACAAACCAAGTGAACCATAAAGAGAAATTCATTACA
Source organism: Myocastor coypus (assembly GCA_004027025.1). NCBI lineage: Eukaryota > Metazoa > Chordata > Mammalia > Rodentia > Myocastoridae > Myocastor > Myocastor coypus. Next base: position 31,223 of record PVJA010020538.1, on the reverse strand, counting down.
AGTTATGTTTAAATAACAGGATTTTGAAAAGCCCAAGTGGTATCCCTCCATGCTCCTGTTTGTGTCACATATTCTTTACCCATTCATCCCATCAACAGACCTGATATCCATAAGTTGACTACTGAGCATAATGCTACAATAAACATGGTGTATATAGATATTTCTTTGAGACAGGGATCTTACTGTTTTTGGTTCTTCGTGTAAAAGAGAATCTCAGGGCCATTTCTACTTAAGGCAAAGAAAAGCAGAAGGACTTAGTCTCCCCAGACCTCAGGGGTTGATATAGTGGGGATAACTGGAACTAGGTTTGGCCACTAAGAGGAAACAGGACCATGGATGTGTGTAAGGCCTTAAAGGATGCCTGCTATGCAGGAATGGAAGGAAAACATTTCTGGGTTACATGTAGGCTCCTTCCTGTGACTCCCACTAGTCACATTAGCCAGAAACAGGTGACAGTCGAACCTGGGACCTGCGTGCTTTGAATCACACCATCACCATGACCCAGAATGCAGCATGGAAGCAAGAACACACTTGACGGGTAAGAGCTCAGGCACGGGGCTCTCAAGAACATTTCCTTCCAAGTTGGCTGAAGCCGCTGCAAGGCAGTTTGTCCTACCAAGTCAGATTGAGCAGGCCAGGGCTCTGCTCTGTGCACCAAGCCTCCAGCTTGAACACTGCACATTTGACCATTCCTGTAGTCAGCCTGAATGAGTCACTGCATACACTACCTGTGGTCAGGTGAGCTTCCTTTAGTTTGGATTAAACACAAGAAACAGGTATTGTTTTTGGCATAATTTAAGAGGTGGAGTCCAACTTTGCCCAACTAAATATAGCATATTATAATCTGGATAATTATAATTTTATGACATTCAATGTATTTCTAATTAGAAATAATAAAAGGAAATTATGAAATATTAATAGGGAAAATTAAAATCGTATAACCATGTATACCTGTTATGGATTCTATCTAGGTGTCCCCCCAAAGCCTTATGTTGTCATGGGGTGGCTTCTAGAGTTTGTGATTAATTCATGATCCAGTGCTGGGATTATGGGTGTGGGTAATACATACATCCTGGGGCTGATATCCTGAACAGAATATAAGGGACAGAGGCTTGCTAGCTGCCTCAGCTGATGCTTTTCCCTTTTTGTCTCCTCCCTTTGCTTTCTGCTGTTTTTTTTGCAGCCTTGAACTGTTGCCCTCTTCCATGCGCCATGCTGCCTTAGAGCCAGCCAGATATGGACAGAAACCTCTGCAAACTGGGAGTAAAATAAACTTTTGCTTCCTTAGTTTTAGGTGTCAGGTATTTTGTCCCAGCAATGAGAGAAAAGTAACTGAGACAATATCATTTTGAGTTCTCTTGAATATCTAATAACCCATTTACTCAACCACCTTAAAGGGACATTTTGTACAGTAATATGGAACCAGAGATGGTACATGAAATAATACCTTCACCCAATCTCCATGTCCTCATCCTGGGGGTCTGTGGGGACATTGTCATCCATGATTTGTCTACTACAGTAGAAGCCTACCTGGTACCTTGTGTGATGGCGAATGGTGATTATCAAACTGAGTAGATGAGGAGCTGCCTAGTAGATTCTTACAGCACACTTCTGGATGTGTCTGCCACATTTATCCAGCAATAGTAGGCACAAAAACTACCAAACTGAGGGGGAGGACAACTACCCCGACCATGGATGGCAGCATCGAATAGGCCTGCTACACAGTTGGAAGAAAAGGGAAGAAGGAGAAGGTTAGCCTGTGAATTTTCTTCAAAGCTCTGCTGCAAAGGGTGAGTCTTTTGCTTTCAGTATTGCCTGTGGACATCAGATTCTGGCTTCTTTAGCTACTGTGGTGCTTTGTCTGTGATATTAGAGCTTTATCTAAAGAAATATTTGCCCACACTAAGATCAAAATGCTTTCCTTAGTGCTATCTTTGGTGTTTTATATTTTCAGGTTTCACACTTAACTCTGAAATTCATCCTGACTAATCTTTACTTACAGTGATAAATATTGTCTTAATTGTGATTTTTATAGATGTGGATATTCTGTTTTCTTAACGTGATTTTTTTTTTTTTGAAAAGACTATCTTCTCAGTGTGAGATATGCTCATTTTTGTTAAAAATTAATTGGATCTACACATACGGTTTTATTTCTAAGCTTTTAGTTCTACTCCATTATTCTATATACAGCCTTTCATTTTTTCTGGTTCCATATTATTTGGGCTTCTACAGTTGTGTGAAAGTAGTATATTATTTTCAAAAATAGGTAAACTGTATTATATGAGAAATGAAAACTTTCTATGAAGAAAATATAAAGAATTTAGGGTATTGGAGGCTTTTACCTCTGGGCAGGGATGATCCTTATAATATTTATAATTAGTAACTGATCTAATGACTTTGAAACTAAAATGTAACTTTGGTTCAGGAAGGCAGAATTCAGGTTACCTGCTCATTGTTAAGAAATCAACATAGTAGCTGACACAGAGAAGCTTCCTCTCTATTAAATAAATGAAAACACTCCAGTAGGAATACAAACAAAGGAAAACAAAACATAGATGGAGAATGGCCCACAAACACAAAAAGGATGGCCAAATTTAAAGTTAAAAATACAAATTAAAACAAAACTCATACATGATATAGAAGCCTAGAAAACTTGAATAAACCTAAACACTTTCAAATGTTGAAAAGTAATTTATTAATTCTCTTAAAATTTTTTTGAGATGTTGTGCATTTTTTGAAACAAGGTATCAGTCAGTCATCCAGGCTCATCTCTTACATATGAGCTCAAGTAATCTTAGCTATTAAGTATATTTTTTAAAGACTCATGTGTTGTCTATAGCTTTATTCTCTTTGGTTGTTATCGCTTTCATTATTCAGGGATTTTGTGGTTCCACACGCATGTCATGACTGTTTTCTCTATTTCTGTAAGGTTCCACGCGCATGTCAGGACTGTTTTCTCCATTTCTGTAAGGAATGCCATTGTTATTTTGACAGGAATTGCATGGAATCTATAGATTACTTTAGGAAGTATCCACATAGCTCTAATCTATGATGGTTGGTTATTTTTGCACTTATATGCATTTTCTTCAGTTTTTCAAAGCTATTTCATGGCTTTCATTGTACAAATATTATAACTCCTTGGTTAAATTTAACCCTAGGAATTTATTTATTTTATGGAGGTCTTTAAGATTGCCTTCTTGGCTTGAATTTCAGATAGATCACTACTTGTATATAGGTAAGTTATTGATCCATATAAGTTGTGCTTCTATCTAAAATTGTGATGATTTGATTCTTCATTCCAATAATTTTTGATGCAATCTTTAGAGTTTTTACATACCAGATTGTATTGTCTACAAACAAGGAGAATTCAGTTTCAGTTTTGCAATAGCGATGCCTTTCACTTTTTCTCTTGTCCAGTAGCTCTGGTCGGGACTTCTAATACTTTGTCAAGTACTGAAAGGAAAGAAGCATGTCTTACTCCAGATCTTCATGGGAAAGCTTTCCTTACTCCATATGACACTAGACCTGAGTTTTTCTTGTTTGGTCTTCAGTGTGTTGAGGTTCATCATGCTATACTTAATTCATTATGAGTTTTTGTCCTAACGGGATGTGGATTTTATTAATTTGTTTCTGCATTAATTAAAGTAATGTTTCTTGACTGTCCTCACACTTTGCATGAAATAAATGTATTACTTATTCATAGAATTTCTCTTTATTAAACACATTACACTGCGCATCTATATTTTATGATTAATGTCCATAAGCATCGCATGAGAAGAAAAAGTTATTGCTATGTTGCTCATGTGAAACTTGAGGCAGTCATCCTCCTGCCTCTGCCTGCCTGAGCATTGTAACTACAAGTGCATGCCACCGCACCTGGCCAATAAGATGCCCCTTGGAAACACAGGACCTCACTGCTGAAAGGAATAACATTATACAAAATAATATCACAACAGGTGACAGAAGTCGTAATTCAAGAAACAAGAATGAAGAGCAATCGTCACCTCTGTGCCCTTGAAGAGCTCACTTGTGCTGTCACATTCCTTTCTCTGAAGACTGACTGCGCAGCATGATTTTCACAATTTAGCACATGGTGGCTTGACCTTATGTTTAGGTAGGTGGATACATAGCTTAAAGATTTCCATTCTAGTTAGAGATTAAATTTATTCTGTTACAAGGAAATGGCTTCTTTTTTACCCATTAAAACCTGATGAGCATGCGATTGCAAAATATTCATAGTGCATCAGGAAATGTAATAAATATAAAATGTCATTAACTCTTTTCTCACAATTTCAGAATCTAATTAAATAAAAAGTTACAAATATGAAAGCATGTATAACAAAGGCATTACAAAACCATGGAAATGTTCCAAGATGATACCACAAGACCTATATTATATGAAAAAATTGTCCAATAAGAAGGCAAAGGGACGGCATGAACAGTTTCTGAAAACCACAGTCTCTGTCTGTCAAGAGCCACGTGTAGCCTGAAGCTCATGCTTCTATTAAGGCACTGAGCCTCCGAGAAGCCTGGGCTCGGTTTTCCTGGTAGGAGGCTCTATAATCACTGAGGGCTCCAGATCAAAAAGCTGAAGGACCTGTAGGCCCTGCAGCCAAAAAAGTGGACTGGGGGTAAAGCCTCACCTAGCAGTGCCTTGAAGAGGGGTGTGTTCAAACAGAACGATAGGTACTGTTAGTGGATGACGAGTTTATAGTCTAAGACTGGGGTCCTACATGCACACATAGGCAAAGTGCAGCCTCTACAACCCAGGTGGAGAAGGAAAAGGAGATCGTAATGGGCAGCACAGGGCTGTACAAATCAAGAAGCCCTGAACTCCAGTCTTACTTTGGAACTATACTGGAGAGATGAATAAGTTCAATGATGCTATTAAGGTGAGCCATTACCCAACCTGACTGGTGTCCCCAAAGGAGAAATTTGGGACATAAAGAGACAGCCCAGAGGCAGGTACAGGTGTGCAAATGGTGATTCTGTGAATCGTGAGCAAGTCAGGCCATATCCAAATCAGAAAGGGAGATTTCAAAGGAAAGTGGCCTCTGGCACTTGTGCTTGGACCTTCAGCCTCTAGAATGGTGAGATAATCAATCTTACTACGTAAGCTATCCAGTGTGCGGTTCTTTGTTATAATGGTACTACTAGTGTTACAATATTGAGCCCAAGATGATCCATATTTGGGCAGCATATGGACTATGCTGAAGCTCACTTAAATGTCCTGATTTGGAGAGCAAAGTGGCTCCTTCAGGGATTCAGAAAATTTGAAGAGGTCTGGAGAGATAACTCAGTTGTCTAAGTTCCTGCCTGGTATGGACAAGGATATGGGTTCAATCCCTGATACTACATGCCCTGCTTCCATGCCAGCTGCAGAAAGCAGGCATGATGTTACACACCCGTTGTGTTGTTCTGGTGTTGGTGCCGAAAAAAACGACGAGAAGACCTGATGAAGGTAGCTCACAGGACTCACTGAGATTTGTCTCTCTCGAAGTGAGCCTAGACCCTCAGAAGGATATTACTTTTATTGAGTATTCAAGGACAGGCTAAGGAATTTGCATAACTGCTTTGGGGAAATTGAAAACATTCCAAGCAGGGGAGGAGACAACCAGAACTCCCTACAGCTGTCCTTGGGCCTACTTAAGATGCTTGGTCCTTATCTCTACCTTGAACCAGGCAGGATATTTTTCTCAGCACTGGGGTAGCTTTCTGCCCCAGGAAGGGAAGCCCAGTCCCACCTACACACACTTGATCAAATTTCCTGGCTTCCTGTTAGCTCCCAACATACAACACACACCTGTAATCCCAGTGTTGGGGAATCTCAGACTCGAGCATCACTCTGAGTCAGAGCTGCATAGTGAGACCTTGTACCAAATAAATAAATAATTTTTATTTTTATTTTTTATTTTTTTGAACCGGGGATTGAACTCAGGCTCTTGCACTTGCCAGGAAAGCACTTATTCTACTGAGTTATCTCCCCAGCCCCAAAACGTTTTTTAAAGAAGAAAATTTGAAGATAGCATAGATTGTGGTTTATATGTTACGGAGAAAAACGTGGACCTTTGTACTTTTCATATTTCTTTTCTTTTCTTTTCTTTTCTTTTTTATATTATGACTGGATCACCTTGCTCTGGGGGTGGGGCTGAAACAGCATGTGGTGCCGGGGATTGAACTGTGGTCCCTGAGGTTGCCTAAGCAGGCACTTTAGACCGCTGAGCCATCTTCCTGGCCCTCCATACTTCTTTTTCTATGTATTTGTTTTTGGTAGCTAATGATAAGGTGGTCTTAAACTTGATAAGGCTGCCATAAACCTGTCTTAAAATCTCAGTTCATCTTGCCATTGAGGAAGAACTTTAAATGTAATTTAGTCTTAACTATGTACAATTCATGTGAAAAATGGACAGTGATTTATCAAGAAATTTATGAAGTTTTAGGAGCAAAACTATTACCAAGCATTCACATATGATATTAGATTCATTGTTTTTTAATCTCAACTTGCCAAAGGAAATCAAATTGATCATATTTATCATGAAATAAACTGTACTGTATAACTGGGTAAATCAAAATGAAAATTAACATTTTTATATTGAATGAAAAATCATTTCATTTTGTAGGATAAGGGCATGCAATTGCCCTGATAAATAATTACATAGATTTTCACAAAAGTCAACTAAAATACTAGATAAAATTTAGAAAGCATTAATAGAAAATAAATTGGTTTTGATTTTCATCAATGAGAAATAATGTAGGAGCTCAGTTTTTACACCCATAAGCTTTTTGTTTCACGGCTATTCCAGCAGGGTTTGTGCTCTGTGAGCGCGAGCATGTTCATTGTTTTCTTCATAACGTTTGTCGCAAGCCTAAATAGACACAAAACACACAATGGATTTAAATAATTACCAGTACAGTTAGTACAGGAATCACAAGTGAAGTCCATTGTCCTGAAAAAAATGCAAACAGCTGAGGAGAAGGCTTAGGGTTATGGTCTCTGCTCCTTCTGGAGAGGCTGAGGCAGGAGGAACACTTGAGATTACCCGCATATCAGGCTGAGTGGTTATGCTGTTTCATTTTTGTTGTTCTCTCTTTAAAACAAAAACCAAATAAATTTTAGAAGGTCTTATCTCCAGAACAAAAAATAAATAAATAAAGCTGCAAGGAAATATATAACATAAGAAGAGTTTTATAATATCACTCGTACTATCTTCATTCTTTGGGATAGTGGCATCACAATAAAAAATTTAACATACATTCCTACACATGTGCTCCGAGTCACTATTGCCTTGCAGAGCAGAGAAAATGGGTGATCAAAGAAGTTGCTGGTACTGCTGGTCCATGAAACTAATTTGGGATTTGAGCGAAAGCTTGATCATAAACCCATGCTACCTATTAAAGGTATCTTGCTGCTTTTAATTTAGGATTCATATTTGCAACTTGTTTATTTCCTCTGCATATATCTTTTTTTTTAAATGAAGCAATAATTGGAGGCTTAATATTTCAATATATTTGTCATAGTCTTTTCGATTTGCATTAATAAAGGTATGCTATAGTAATTCCTAATTTTATAGAGGAAGGAGACTCACAAGGACTTGTAATTTTGAGCTCCCTACTGTTGATCAAGTAAATAAGACCCCCACATTACTTTTCTTTTTATGTAAGAAAATCATATGATTTAATTCTGAAACTCATGCAAGTAGAACCCAGCTGTGTGTGGTCAGGCATACCGGTAATTCCAGAATTTGAGAGGCTGAGATAGAGCAATACACACAAGTTTGAGGTCTCCTTGGATTATACAGTGAGTTCAACGTGATCCTGGACTATATAGTAAGACCTTGTCTCAGAAAAAGAAAGAAAAAAAAAAAGAGAATCCATACTAACTTTGGAGGGGGAATACAGTAATAGAAAAGCCAAAAGCTACTTGAAATTTGGTAGTGGTAGTACAATCTCTTTCTTTAAGCATACACTGAAAACTAACTATAGGTCGGTTCACTCAGCAGTGAATGAAGCCAACACCTGTATTTTTAGTGGTCTGCAGTAGTTTAACACTGTTATTCCCCATAAGTAGATATTTCTACACGGATTAAAGAGTACATATAAAATATACATTGAAATCACAGAAAATATAGCCTCCCACAAGATGATTCCAAGAAAGAACGATAGCATAAAGGCAAACTCATATTTAGAAACTAATATAAATCTGACACAATTGTCACTAATCCTATAAAAATAGAAACAACATTCTTTACAAATTGACATTTTGCCTGAGAAAAGAGTGAACTGCTTCTTTTGAAGAAAAACTCCACTTCTGCACATACCTGAAAGAGATTACGTATTGCCTTGCAGAAAGTCTGCTTGCCGCTGGCTCAGTATGTATAATACCCTGAAAGCGCCTAGCCTGAAGGGGACGTTACTAATATAGGATCTCATTCATCATTTAAATTGCATGATTATAATAGGCTTCAGAAGGTTAGGTTGTTGAAAATATTACACAATTTCAGCACAGGAAGAAACTTTCAAAATCACGTTTAACCTTTTTATTTTATAGCAGAACCAGTTGTGAAAAAGTGAAGTTTATATGGAACTTAAGAAATTACTTAAGTCGGGTGTGGTGGCTCACTCCTGTAATCCCAACACTCGGAAGGCTGAGGGGGGGAGGATTGGTGTGAGTTCAAGACCAGCCTGGGCTACAAAAGTGAGCTCAAGGCCAGCCTCAACTGCATAGCGAGACTCTGTCTCAAAAAGACAAAAAAAAAAAAAAAAAAAAAAAAAAAAAAAAAAAAAAAAAAAAAAAAAAAAAAAAAAAAAAAAAAAAACCTTAAAAGAGGTATTTGAATGAGTCACATTCATACAAAGTTTTTTTCATTTTAACTTCCCATCTGGGAGATAAATGAGTTTTTTTTTGTTGTTGTTGTTGTTCTGGCATAGAGAAAGCATTTTATAACTAAAAATGGAATTTGTATTCATCTACTAACAAATCTTACTAAAAGCACAAGTTATGATTTAAATTTTGTATTAATTTTTATAACAATTCGGTTTCTTTGTTAAAACAAAGATGTTTTCTAAAAATCACAGCCAAACTTATACAACTGATTCAGCTGAATTCCAAATTGTGTTTAGAATCTCCAGCTGCATCTCGCTAAAAGACGTAGTACAGATAGTATTTATGTTTATCTAAAGCACTCCATTACTTTACTGTATAAAACTCTATTAATAATTGTAAGTAAAACACTTACATTTGGATTGAAATAGCTCAGTATTTTTATACAATGCAGAGAATAATGTAAAATAGGTTGGTTCACTCAGTGGTGAGTGAAACCAACGCCTGTATTTTGAGTGGCCTGCAGAAGCTTAGCACTGCTATTTCCCATGAATAGATGTTTCTAAATGGATTAAAGAGTATGTATAATTATTTTCACACCACTACCTTATTCATTATGTAAATGAACTCTTGCTCGCATTGCTTTTGTATGAGTAGATAATTAAAATTAAAAGAATGAACTGTTACTAATTCAAGGGTTCTCAAAATATCCTTTGGATAACATTAAGAATCAGGATATTTGCTCTGCTGCTTGTCTTTCAGATTTAGTTTGTTCTGCTTTTCCAGCTTCCTGAACTGGAGATTTAGAATTTTAAAAATTTATTTACTCATTATTATGACATTTTTATGTATTTAGTACAGGATCTACAGGGTATTACTACATAGGTCAGACTTGCAATGGTCCTCCTGTTTTCAGCTTCCGAAGCAACCAGATTACAGAGGTGTGCCATCACACCCAGTCTTAGTCTCTATCTCAGCATGCCTGGGGGGAGGGTCAGTGTATCATGGAAGGGATCAAACCCCATCACTGAATCTGCCTATGCAGGTAATTTAATCTGCTGAACTATCTGGCTGTTCCTGAGATTTAGATTTTTTTTTTTTTTTTTTTTTGCCAGCTTTTCTCATGTAAGCATTCAAGCAGTCTGCTTAAGCATTGCTTTGATTATTTCTTATGAATTTTAAAGTTTATGTTTGTATTTTCTTCTTAGCTTTAAACATTTCTTTAAATTTGCCCTGATGCCATGATGTCTTTTTGATCTTTGTTTGACTTATACAGGGAGATGTTTAATTTCTATGTGTTTGTTTGAGAATTGTTCAGATTTTTACTAAACTGTAAGTTTAATTGTATTCTCATCCAAGAATATGCATCATATTATTTCTTTTATAAAACATAACTTAAACAGTAATTATGGGCTAGAACAAGGTCAGTTGGTGCGAGCTCCTTGCATACTTGGGGAAACACCATATCCTGCCATTCCAGGTTGGAAAATCGCCATTTGTGTCTAGTGTTGATAAAAGTACATATTAATTTCCATTTCAAGTCTGATATAGAACAAAGGATTCTTAGTCCTACAGCAAGAAAAACAGAAATAGACTGAGAACCAACCACTCCTCCTAAGCTTTCAAAGCAAAAATTGCACCAAACTTCAAACAGAGAAAAATTTTAGATTATTATAACAAAAACAGAAGAAACTCAACCTATATGAAAGGGATGAAAAGTTTTTAAGGTTAGGCTGGCAGGAACCTTAGCATCCTGTGATTGGTTATTGTACTTAACCAGAAGAAAGCATACATTTTCCACTAACTTCACAAGAAAGTATACATTTAGTTCTTGGAGCCAAGTGACTAGGTTGGCTCCCATCATTCATAAATACAGGGAATAGGGGTTTTCTCTCTTCTAATGAATATATTTCAGAGATGACTTCCAGGTGCTTGAGAAAGATATTTCTGGATTCAAAAAATTTTCACATAGTTTGTTTTGCATTTTTAATTTAAAAGGAAAGGGGCCCGGCGGGATGGCTCAGTGGTCTAAAGCACCTGTTTAGGAAAGCTTGGGCGGCTTCAGGGACCACGGTTCAATCCCCGGCACCACATGCTGCACCAGCCCTGCCCTTGGGGTGGGCTGAGCCAGCCATAAAAATAAGTGAATAAACAAACAAAGGTTCTGAAACAAGAAAATAAAATAAAATAAAATAAAAAGATTAAAAATTAAAAAAAAAATTTAAAAGGAAAGATTTTTCTCATTCAGCTAACACTCTGAGGAAAACGCGGGGGGCAACCACGCCAACAGCTCCACGGCATCCTCTCCATCTCCAGTTCCCTTCAGCCCTCTTGTTCTGTCATCTTCTAGTGCAGTGAAACCAAAAATAATTTTCTGTAACGATGGGGTATTAACCTGTGGCTAATGAGCATTTGAAATGTTTTTTTTTTTTTTTTTCTTGATGGGGGGGGGGGCTAATAGACTAAACATTTAATTTTATTTAATTTTAAATAGTCCTTTAGTAACCCCATGAGATTAGTGGCTATTATATCTGACAGTACAACTCGAGAATCTTATCATTTTTAAATTTTTATTTATTTATTTTTCATTGATTCATTCTTTGAGATTGCAGCTCTAGGACACTGGCTTGAATTTAAGGCCTGCACAGGTTAGGCTTTCACCTACTTATTCATTTATGTATGTATTTATTTACTTACTGTCTCAGTTATTTTTCTCTTGTTGCTGGGAATAAACATACAATACCCGAACTTAAAGAAGGAAAAGTTTGTTTATCTCACAGTTTGTGGAGGTTTCGCTCCATACTCACCTGGTTCTAAGGCAGAGTGGCACATGGCAGAGGACAACCACTTGTGCCGTGGAAAAATAGTGCATAGCTAAGGTAGGAGCAGTAGCTGTGGCAGCCAGCCAACCTCTCTCCAGTCCTTTCATTTGTATGTAGATTATTTGTGTCAGGGTGGGCATGGCATCACACTCATAATCCAAGCCTTGGATTATGAATTAATCACAAACTCTAGAAGCCACCCCATGACTGCATGAGGCTTTGAGGGGAAAACTAGACTCAAACCGTAGCACTTACTTAAAAGGGCTTGCTAAATTGCTATGTTGACCAGCCTGGAATGTGTTTATTCTGCTGTTTTAACTTCCTAGAGTGCTATGGATACAGATGTTTTCCATCATCGCTGGCATTTTTCTTTTCTTTGCCCTTTGTTTTCAGCTTTATTGAGATGTAACTGACAGATGTCATTCGAGATATACAAGGTGAGGTTTGATGTATATAAAATATACAGTGATAGCCTGATTCACTAATTCTTCTGTTTGTGAAAAATTTGGTAGCGCACAGGCATGTTGGCAAAATTTTGCACTCCTTAACAAACTGTGCCTTCCATGCATGAGCACAGGAGGAGCCCCTCTCATGCCCGGTTAGGTTGAACGTTGACCTTATGGGTAAATTTGATTGGCTTCTCTTCCATTTTGGTTCATCACCAGAATCACTGACAGAATGAAGTTCATGAACTGGGGTGCCACCATACAGCATGATGAAACCCATTAACATGTCCATCACTTCACATGATTACATGCTTTCCTCGGGTGAAATTAAAGCTTGCACTGTAAGCGACTTTAAATATATGATAATGCTACTACTAGCTGTAGGAACATGATCTCCATCAGTTCTCTGGGATTTATTCACCCGTGCCTTGCAACTTTGTACCTTTTGCTAGCCATATTCTTATTTCCACCACTTCTAATTCCTTTCATGACCCTGCTTATACGTAAAATCCGAAAGTTCAATCATCAAAAGAAAGCAGAAGGATGGCCAGAGGCTTTTTTTTAAAGCAAAGATTTACATTTCAAAGAGGCAGAGAAATAATTTTCAACTCCGTGAAGTAACCCTGTTGAGAAAGGGGCATGGCCCAGAGGCCAGAAAATGCTTGTGTACAATTTAGAGAAAAGTTAAGTCTCTGCAAAGGAAACCTATATGTGACCTGATGTCACAAGTTGATGGACTATGACAAAATCTGGGAAAAAAATCAATATAAATAAAAAAGGGCAAAAAGGGCAGAAAAAAAAAAAAAAGTAAAATGAAGAGACACTAAAATTTATTTATGTCTGGGTAGCTAAAAGACAGTGTGGTCAGCCCAGGGGGCTGATGGGATTGTGGCAGTCCGCTCAAGGTTGAGAATCTATTACTGTCTCTGTACACTCTCAAAATGGTGACCTCTCTGGATTCGAACATCTGCCACAAGGAAGAACTGAGAGGATGCGGACTCTCTGATTCTATGCCAGATATGCCTTAGAGAAAACCCATATATCCGAATGACCAAAGAAAACCATGGCAAAGAATGCAAAATCTGTGCCCGGCCATTGGCAGTGTTTCACTGGTGTCCTGGGGTCTGCATGCACTTGAAGAAGACTGAAGTGTGCCAAACCTGTAGTACATTGAAGAATACCTGCCTCTTGGACCTAGAACATGGCCTGCCCATCCAGGTCCGAGATGCAGGACTGCCTTTTAAAGATGGCATGCCAAAAGCAGATGTCAACAAGAGTGTTACATACAGAATATGGAAAAAGAGAAATTTCTAACTCTGATGGTACGCTGCCAGCTGGCATACTGGGGAAAGCCATGTCCACCAGTGATGTGCTGCATAAACTGGCCTGGACCACACCCTACTACAAGAGGAATAAGCCCTGCATTTGCTCCTTCTGGGTGAAACGAGGATGTAAGAAAGGAGAGGAGTGTCTGCACAGACACAAGAAGCCTACAGACCCAAATGATCCTTTTGCTGATCAGAACATTAAAGACCGCTATTATGGAATCAATGACCCTGCAGCAAATAAACTTCTAAAGCGGGCTTCCACAATGCCTCGTCTAGACCTGCCTGAGGATAAGACTATCATCACACTTTATGTTGGTGGTAGGGAAGACACCATTACTGGGACAGACCTCAGAAATGATTTCTACCAGTTTGGAGAGATCCGGACCATCACTGTTGGACAGAGGCAACAGTGTGCTTTCATCCAGTTTGCCACAAGGCAGGCTGCGGAAGTGTCTGACAAGAAGTCCTTTAATAAGTTGATTGTCAGTGGTTGCAGACTCCACGTGAAATGGGGAAGATCCCAGGCAGCAAGGGGGAAAGAAAAAGAGAAGGATGGAATCACAGACGCTGGGATCCACCTAGAGCCTGTTCCAGGACTGCCTTCCTCCTCCTGCAGCAGAATAAGCCTCTGTCAGCTACTTCAACCTGCGCCCAAGTGGTCCCCCAGCAATGGGGAACATTGCTGTGCCGCTGCCCCGTGGGATTACCCCACCCTCTTCTCCAGGTTTTGAGCCACAAATGTTCAATCCAGTGGTACCACCTCCTCCTTTCATGAGGGCTCCAGGACCAATTCAGTACCCTTCTCAGGATCCTCAGTGGTTGGGAGCTCATGCTGGAAAAAGCAGCAGTCCCTAGCACATTATCGCCACTCTGGAACTCTGTGGAAGAAAGAATGCTTTAAAATTCAAGTATATGAATATTGAAATAAATACGATTTTCCTTCCTTTGTAGTTTCCATGGTAGCTGGATGTGTTCAGATGTGAGCAGGTGGAAAATGATAGCCATGCTTCCTTTCATGCGTTGAGAGGATTATTGGGCCTCAAATAAGCTGCCTTGAACGCCACTGGCTACTTCTATCACATGAGTAAGGAAACCTAACGTCTGTTTCCCTTATACCTGTGCAGGGATGAGCAGAGGTATCAGTTGGCAGATCCAGCAGTTACCATCCCAGCTATAAGTTCATGTTGTAACCTTTTGGTGAGGGGCAAAAATAGACCAGAGGTAAAAAAATGTTCTGACCACTTTTTTTTTTTTGTCTTTTTGAGACAGGGTCTCATTATGCAGTGCAGGCTGGCGTTGAGCTCATTTTTGCAGCCCAGGCTGGTCTCGAACTCGCACCAATCCTCCTGCCTCAGCCTCCCAAGTGCTGGGATTATAGGCATGCGCCACCATGCCCAGCTTCTGACCATTTTTATGACTATAGGATATTTTCCTTTCTATCATCTTAAAAAAAAAAAAATAGTACTGATCACTGTAGGGGCATAAGTGTGATTGAAGGATTTAGCTTTTGGAAGTCACACCCTCAGACAAGCAGAAGCCAACACCAGGCACAGCCCAATGTTTCTTTTCCTCTCTTTTTTCTCAAGTTTTACAGAAATCTGGTAGTTTAACATCTTTTACTCCGTCTCCGTTGAAAAAAGGAAGACAAAAGTAGGAATTACTTTTTATTCCTATCCAATGGAAGTACAAATTTTATGGAGCTGTGAGTCACTGAAGGAACCTAGTGTCTGGGATAAAGCCATTCTGCACAACATCCTGTAAGAGATTTTAAACTGAAAAGAACAGCTCTGGAGCACGTTTGACCTATGACCTACGCCAGCTGAACTCTGATCTTCAACAATCGCCTTTGGGTGTCTTCAGGGCCTCACTGAAACCCCTTCTGGGCAGGAGACTGTTCTTAGGATGTGTGGATATCACTGAACTGTAGACAGAGGGAAACTTATTGTGTTGTATTGTTTATAAATAATTAAACTCGGTCAGCTTTGAAAGAAAAACATCTGTATGGAATATTTTTATCCATCCTTTGGTAAAAATATGCAAAACTGGGTCAATACCAAGGGGTGCAAGCCTGCTTTTCCACTCTGGTTATGTTCAGAAGATTGATTCAACCAAAGTTTGCTTCACTCACAAATTAGACTTAAAACTAACAAAGCAACGTACTCCAAGTGACACAGCTCACTGTGCCCCTTAGTTCCTGTGTGTCCTGTGAGAGAAAAAGCTCTACGTGGGCCTCACTCAGCTCCCTTCCCAGCTACAAACAATACTGAGAATGGAAGATGCAGTGGTCCTCACTCTACCCTGATCCCAGGAGAAGTATTTATTACCTTCATCTGTGAAGTTCTAGCAGGTCTAGAGATGTTCTGCCACTCTGGACTATTCTCTTCTTTACTCAGACTGCATCAAGAAACAAGAAAAATATCAATGCAAGAATCTGACTTGGATATTTATGTCATTTTTTCAATTGCTTAATGACATCTTTGTAGAGATCAGTGAAATTTTGTGTTTAGTGTATAATGTGCTGAAACAAGCTGAATTAGCAAACTTCTAGCATTTATGTAAGGAGAGAGAGAGAGAGAGAGAGAGAGAGAGAGAGAGAGAGAGAGAGAGAGAGAGAGAGAGAAGATGGCCTCTTCTAAAATCACAAAATTTACTAAGTTTAAGGAATCTTTTCTTGAGGACCAGGAGACACTAAACTTTATACAAGTTAATTAATGAAGGTTTTCAACTGTGTTTTTAATTCAGTGCTGAAGATTCAACCCAAGGCCCACTGACCCATATTCCTAGCCCTGCTTATTTGTTTCTATTTTAAGATAATCATGGATTGCAAGCTTTCTGCCTTATGTTTGTTGCCCAGTATTGCCTTTGCTATTCTAGGTCTTTGTAAATTTTACGAATGGTTTCTCTAGCTCTGTGAGGTATATTGATGGTATTTTTATAGAGATTGCATTAAATTTGTATAACAGTTTTGGGAGTATGGGTATCTACTCTTCCTATCCAGGAGCAAGGAATATCTTCCCATTTTCTGAAATCCTTTTTGATCTCTTTTTCAGGGTATTATAATTTTCATTGCATAGACCTTTCACTTCCTTTGTTAGATTAATTCTTAAGTATTTCATTTTTTGGATGCTATTGTGAAATGCATTGTTGTACAGTACCCTGATTCTGTTTTGTTTCTGCTATTTGTTTTTGCCCTTCAAAACAAAGTAAAATAAAATAAATAAATTGTTTTGATAAGGTGCCCAGGCACCTTATCTTGCCATCTTCCTACTTCATTAGTCTGATGTTTCCTTTTCAATGAAAACACATGAAGAAATGTTTTAAGGGACTGAAGAAGAGGTAAAACTCTGCACACCCAGAATTTCCAGTTCCACTTGAACATATGGACCTAAAACAACCTGAGTAAATGCCATCAACCGTTCAGGTCAATGTGCTTTATAATGTTTTACAGTATACTAACCTAGTATGTGTCAAAAATGATTCATGATTCTCCAAATGTGTCCCTTCTGAGTAGATTTCTGGCCCAAAAAGCAAAATAAAGTCTTGGAGCTAAAACCCACTCCATGACACAGACTGTTCTGGACCTCTGAGGTCTCACCCTAGTGGTCTCCAAGGTCATTTGTCTTACTCAGTTCTCCACACGGAGGAATGCTTTTTCTATAAACTACTCTTTCATTTATGTTCTGATGACCCAAGTAATATTGTATGTCAGATCCAACAAATGTATTGTCTTTTCAAAATTTTCTGGCAATTATAGTTTTGAAGATATTTACTCACATTCATTCTCTAAATTTCTTTTGCAATTCATTGCTTGTATAAAATGATTTTCTCTACATATTATTCTTATGAGAAGAGGAACTATGTCTTTGCTTCTTACTGTACACAGAACTGTAAGGAGGGAAAACTCAATAAATACTTGTTTACTTAGTAATTATAAAAATAGTGAAATTTAACTAATAACTATAAAATTAGTAGATTTTTCATTACCACCTAAAGAAAACAAAAGAACAGCTATTCATTTAAACTTTTTAACTTGCTTTTTTATTGGCAAACCTAATACTGTGACTTGGTTGAGAAAATAATCTTGACATATGTCTATTCCAGCCTGGGGATAAGGATAGATTAAGCTGTAGGGAAAAGAGTTTATTTTCAGCTATTTGGGGAAACTTTTAACATTTCAAACATTGTGCAAGAATTCATGCCTATATTTTGTATTCTGAATAGTTGCTATGAAGACAACATTATATAATATATTATTGTTATTACTCTCCTACTAACCTACTCTGGTACTCTGTTTTATTGTTAGTTTTAGATGTTTTCTCTTTGAAATAGAAAAATTCAAAGAACTGATTTCACTTTTGGAACATGGTTTTCACAATATCTGCCCAAAATTTGTTCACACAAATTTCTTTCTCAGGGCTCGGGAGATAATGCAGTAGAATAAGCTATTGCCTGGCAAGTGCAAGTGCCTGAGTTCAATCCCTGGTTCTGAAAAAGAAAGAAAAAGAGAAAGAGAGAGAGAGAGGAAGAAAGAGAGAAAAGAAGGAAAGAAAGAGAAGAAATTTCTCTTTATGTAATGATAATATGCAACTAGAAATGCATATGTTTTATGTGACACCCAATGGCAGTTCTCCATTCAGATATGCTTATTTAATAAATATTTAATATGATATAATTTTGTATTAGATCAAGGTTAGCTGACCAGTTATCATCCTCCAAATATATTCTCATTTAATACACAAAAGCACAACACAAGTACTTTGAACTAATGTGGAATCCTAACTAAGTCTGTGATATTCCTCTCAAACCAATAAGCCTACTAGCACCATCAGAAAAATATCACACATACTCACTAATGGCCACCTACAAAATATCAGATCAGCACATCTTAAGATTGTGAAGATTATAAAAATTAGAGAAAATATGATAAAATGTCACAGCCAAGTAGAATAATAACTAAATGCAATGTAAAATCATAGTTGGTGTCATAAAATGGAGCATAAGAGAGATTAAAAAATGAAGAAACTAAATTGCAGGCTTTATTTACTAATAATATATTCACAGCACAACTATGTTGGAATAGTGCAAAAAGGGAGTGAGTATATGGAAACTTGCGGTACCACTTTCAAAACTCATCTACAAACCTAAAACTACTTTAAAATTAATACTTTAAAAATACACATTTAATTGGATTCTTTATTTTTATTTATTTTTGGGGGGAGAGATTGGAACTACGGTTCAAAATAGCAACCATGGACTTGCCAGGAAGACATTGGTGCCACAAAGCTATCTCCTCAGCCCCATGGATTCTTCAAACTATCATACAAAAGTATGAAAAACATAGTCATGGCATTGCTGCAGTAGAAGTAACATTATCGAACATCTGAAGTCTCAAATAGAGAGGGGCCAGGTTATCCAATGAGCTCAAATAATCACCTGCTTTTCAATCTACAAATGTATTTATTCTACATCTATTATGGTTTTACATAGGTGATAATAATTTAGATTTCATCACATGATAAATTTTGTTGCTGTTCTTGAGCCAAGTACTCCTTATTCTACTCAGTCCGGGCTTGTACTCATAAACTCCCCATCTCAAATTCCTCAGTGTCTGGAATTATAGACATGTACCATATGCACAAATGAATGTTAATTTTTAGTATTATTCTTTACTGTCCTTATCTTTGGACTGATTTTCTTTATTTTTTGACTTAGTAATACTTTGTTAATATCGGCAAGTACAATTTCAAAGTATTTTGCCCAAAATTAGTTTTATCCTATCTTATTTATAGATATCCTTTAGTTGTTTGCCTTAATTTTCTTGGACTGTGTTAAGAGAATGTTTACACCAAGTGAACTGGTTCAGCCACAAAAAATTATACCTTATGATAGCTGTGAGGCTGGAAAGTCAAAGGTCAAAGTGCAGTGCCATTGGCTTCAGTCTGGTCCTTCCTCCCTTGTCTTGTAGGTGGCCGCAATCTTTCTTTCTGTCTGTCAGACATGACCTCTTGTAGTCCATGTTTGCAGAGAGAGTGAGGCAATATGCATGCTCTAGTATCTTTTTTCATAAAGGTAATGAATGATCTTATCAAAATCTCACCCTCAGGATTGGTTTAATGGTTATTATCCACTTTTCAGGCCCTACCATTGATATAAATACGACCGACTGCACAGTTTTATTTTGGTAGTTATATACTTTCATATCACTGTGCCCTAGATCAACTATTCAGAAAAAAAAAGTTATCTGGAAGGCTTATTGCTGTACTTGGGCAGTATCATGACATTTTCCTTTTCATACACTTGACAATTTCTTTTTCTTTTTTTTTTTATGGCAGCTTTATAAATTAGGGACAATATTGAAAAGTGATATTTTTTCTGCCATTACAAAAAAGAGTTTTTCTACTCTTTTCTTGTGTTGTGTTATGTTTTGATCCCTCTGAAACAGTAGTAACTAATAGGTTCATAGATTTGCTATCATCCCAAGGGACACAGCTCTGTTCAAAAATGCAAGAGGAGGAGTCATAGATCAGACATGCCTTTCTACATGTGACGTTTTAATTTTATTCCAGAAGGAAATACCAGCAGGAAAATCCTTTTAGGACTACAAATACCATGTTACCAAATTCTTTGGTGGAATCAACTGGTAATATTGGCTGGAGCCATCTTGAAATTTAAGTATTTTATTGGCTACAGTGAACTGAAGCTAGGGTACATCATGTTACAAGTTTTTCAGTGGATTTCTCACTTGCCCTGCTCACACTATCTGATAATCTGAAGGCTGAAATCTACTCACTGTTGTTGCTTGTGTGCAGATGTCCCCCCAAAAGCCTCATGCAATTATGGGGGACAGACTTCCGGTGGATGCAGCTAAATCTAGGATTTGTGACTCATTCCTAGTGCAGTGCTGGGGTTAAGGCTGGGTGATTGCCAGATCAGCATACTGACTGGATTGGCAACGCCCTAATTCCAGAACTCTGGATCAGATGGAATGGTAAGAACAGGGTTTGTTTCTCCTTTCTGCCTTTGCTGATATTGCTATCCTCGATGGCCATGAACTGTTGCTCCCACCACCCTGCATTGCAGCCAGTTGAGGTGCAGTGAAAGCTCCACAAGCTGACAACTGACGAACCTTTCTTCTGTTAGCATTGGGTGTTGAGTATTTTGTCTCAGCAATAAGAGAAAACACCCCTTTAAGGGACCCCTGGATAGACGTTCCTTTCTTGGAGACAGTCTTTCCTATAGACAGACAGACAGACAGACAGACAGAATTTCACATAGATTCTTTCCCCCATAGATAGGCTATTAGTCTACATCATTTCAGAAGGAAAAAGGGGAAAAAAAGGCCAGAAAAAAAAAAAAACTGAGTTCTCAAGCCCTTTCTTAAAAGGCATTAATCACTTCATTTAGGTGAAGACCGACCTCACCATCTAATCATCTCCCATTATGTCCCACATCCCGATACTGTTACTTCTGAGATTAAGTTTTCAGCATATGATTTCTAGACAATATATTTAAACTATAACAGCTCTTTACAGTATTATGTTACTGAGAGAGAGAGAGAGAGAGAGAGAGAGAGAGAGACAGACAGACAGACAGGGAGGGACGGAGGGAGGGAGAGAGGGAGGGAGGAGAGGAGAGGAGAGAGGAGGGGAGGGGAGGGGAGGGGAGGAGAGACAATGCTGAAGATCAAGAATTACATGTTGCCTTCTGTTTGCATCTATTATACACGCATTTTAGTTATATATCAAAAGAGCAGAAATGCTTTATGTTTGAACTTACACGTAAATTACTTTAATGAATTGATTGAGGCATATTACAAAAATCTTTGAAATCACCATTATATTATGCTTAAACGCAAAAGAAAGTTTTCCTATGTGACTAGTACTAACTTATGAAAACAATCTCATATGTCACAGAGAATGATGAAAATCTCAATCTTATTTCTATTATTTCAGAAAGAAGAAAATCTGGATGAAGTCAGATATGGGCAATTTTAGAAATATAAGAAATTATTAAAAATATTATCATACATATTTACCTTGAGCCAGAGAAACATAGTTAAAATTCAGATAAATTTATAAAAGTGTCAGGCACTTTATCACAGTGTTACATTTGAAGTTTCTCTGCTTAGCCAAAAAGGTTAGATATGTAGTTTTATGATCATTAATTTCACTTCTCAAACAAACCACTTGCAAAATTCAGAAATTATGCCCATTTTATAATTAAAAGTTAGACATATTTGACGTAGTTGCAGCAAGTGACATAATGATGCATTTTACATAGCAAGTCGAAGTGTTTTAATATCATCTGGAGCAGAATGTTTTTGGTGCACTTCTTTTTCTCAGCATGTTTGATTTTAAAGCAGAGCTAAATTGAATGAAACAATACTGAGTATTCTATAGTTTGAAAAAGTAGTTTGCAGCATTATTAGTATCTGACAAACATAAAATGCATCAGTATACTCATAGTGTTTTGATGCAGTAGAGACTCAGTTGTATTTACTGCATTTTGTATGTATATAGAGAAATGTTAAATGCTATGTACATAAAAGCATTATATTTGGGAATGTTTCATGGCATTTCTGTTAGATATTTCTCAAGTAAGTCTTAAAGTTAGTTTCACACTGTTGTTACCTATTTTTTACGTTTTAAAATCTTTGTTTTGAAGAGAGAAAGTCAAATCCAAGAAGTACAGTTTCAGAGCAGGATAATAAGTTAAAAATGGTTAATGTATTGCACATTATTGTCTTCAAAGTATTTGCTCAAATTAGCATATGCAGGGATGCAAATTTCACCCACCAATATAAGCAAAATTGATCTTTTCAATGGACTAAAAGAAATTAGTATCTTAGCTATTGTCAGTAACTAAGGTGGCATTCCACTTCAGTCTGATTCCAGATACAGTATCCCATAGCATTAATGTATAATTTTTTTTAAGGTGACTTATTCTCCATGTGTCTTTTTCTGTCTGTACTGAATTCTAGAAATATTAGTTTAGCAATGATTTACATGACAGAGGATAAACTGACCAAAGTGGCTGCAATGAAGCAAAACGTCTCTGTTGTTACTTGCTCCTCTTCCGACTGGTATGAAACGTGGGTGCCAGGGTGTTGCCCCCACACTGTATTTTAAAAAGACATAGCACTGCATTAATACCAGAAGCAGTGACTTCAACTGCAAAGCTTTACAGTCTAATCTCATAATCTACTTGTTCATTTTGTTTCTGTCTTCTTGTCTTTCCATAAACTCTATATACCAAACTTATTTGGTTCACATTTAGGTTATGTTTCTTTCAAGAGAACATAGTCCAGATGGCTGTGCATTTTTAACGTCTTCATTTATTTACTTTTTAGTTTTTAAGAACTATGAAATAGTGATAGAAAAAAAAAAAAAAAACAGCATTAGAAATGATACAGAATTTCGGGCAGGGGAAATAGCTTAGTAGAATTAGTGCCTGCCTGAAAAGTGCAGGGTCCAGAGTTTAATCCCTGGTACCAATGAAAAAAAAAAAGATACAAAACTTTACTAAACAAAGTAATAGAAACTCAATAATAGTTGTCATATTGTATGATACTATCTTCAAATTAGTTGTTCAGGTTACCAAATATAAACACGAAAAAACAAAACAATAACAAAAAACTTGTAAGAATAAAAATGAAAATAAAAAATTAAGTATGAACTGCTCCTTTCAAAAGACCAGCAGAAATCAACAATACAATTGTCCACATTATTCTTAATAGACACCTAAATATTTATTTTTCCTTTCTTTTCCTTTGTCCTTTCCCCAGATTTACCTTCCCATTGAACAAATTCTTTCCCTTTCACAGTACTTATTGTACCTTTTGGATTTTAATTACTTTTTCAGGTTCTCATACTAAAGAGATAATATGACATTTGTATATGTGCATCTGATTCATTTCACTTATCAATATAATTTCTATCTGCATACATTTACCTACAAAATCCTCACTTTTTATACATTAATAATACTCCATTATGGAAAAGCACCATATCTTTTTTATCCATTCCTCAGTTGATGGACATTTGGGTTGTTTCCAAGATTTAGTTATGACAAATTTTGTTACTACAAACATTTTTGCACATATATCTCTGTGGTATGCTGATTGAACTTCTTTTAGGAAAATATCTAGTAAGAGAATAGCTGGCTTGAATGGGACCTCCATGCAAGTTCCCCATTTTAGAGAAATACTCGTACTGTTTTCCAAAATGGTTGTACCAGCCTGCACTCCCAACAGTGAAGAACGATTTCCTTTTCCCATATCCTGTGCAACATTTGTTATTGGTTGAATTCTTGAAGACATCCATTCTTTGAAGCATAAGGTGGTATCTCAGTATTCTTTTATTTATTTATTTATTTATTTATTTATTTATTTATTTATTTTTTGTCTTTTTTTGAGACAGGGTCTTGCTATGCAGTTCAGGCTGGCCTTGAGCTCACTTTTGTAGCCCAGGCTGGTCTCGAACTCGCACCAATCCTCCTGCCTCAGCCTCCCGAGTGCTGGGATTACAGGCGTGAGCCACCACGCCCGGCCTCAGTATTCTTTTAATTAGCATCTCTTCTAATGATCAATGATGGTGAACATTTTTTATGCATTTATTTGCCATTTATATCTCTTCTTTTGTGAAGTGTACATTCATCTCAGATGCCTATTTTTGGATTAGGTCTTTGAATTTTGGAGGCCTGTTTCCAAAAATTCTTTACATGTTCTATATAGGAGTCCTTTGTCTGAAGGACAGTCCACACTAATGTTTTCCCAATTCATAGGTTTTCTTTTTACTGTATTCTTGATTTCTTTGATGTGCAGAAGGTGCTCAAAGATATGAGATTCCAATTGTTTAGTCTTTGAAGTATTGCTTGAGCAATTTTTTTTCATGAACTCTTTACCTATCCCTATATCACTAAGGTTTCTTCCTATTTTCTCTTCCCGAAGATTTAGTGTTTCAGTTTTAATATTTAAATCTTTGATCTACCTTAACTACAATATTGTATGCATGATGATAGACATGGCTTTATTTTAAGCCTTCAGCAGAGAGAAAGCCAGTATTTCAAACACCACTTATTAAATAAGTGGTGTTTAAGCCTCTTTAATAAGAGGCTATGTTTTATCCCGTCAACATGTTTGGCCCCTTTGCCAAAGATTGGGTGGTAGAGTGTGTTTGTAGTTGTGCCTACAGCTTCCAATCTGTCTCAGTGATTTTCAGTACTTTTTTTTTTCTTTTCTAGTACCATGATGATTTCATCACAGTAGCTTTGTAGTATAGTTTCAAGTCAGGGATTGTGATGCCTCCTGCTTTTCCTTTGTCATTCAGGATTGTTTTAGATATTTAGATATTTTAGATATCAAAGATTTAAATGTATTTTAGGAATGTTTTTGCTACATCTCTAAGGTATACTGATAGCATTTTAATTGAGATTGTATTGAATCTGTATAAGAATTTTGTGGGTTGTGAATTTTCACAATGTTGGTTCTTCCCATCCACGAGCATGGAATATCTTTCCATTTTCTACAATCTTCTTTGGTCTCTTTTATCAGAGTACTGTAATTTGTGTTGTATAAATCTTTTATTTCCCTTGTGAGATTGATTCCTAAGTATTTCATTATTTTGGATATTATTGTGAAAGGCTTGGTTTCTGTAATTTCTCTCAGTGTATTCACTGTCTGTGTATGGAAATGCTAGTGATTTTTGAGTATTGACTTTGTACCTTGCTATGCTAACATATTATCAAAATTTGGTAATGTATGTCATATATTTAAGGGTGTTTTATTGGTTATAGTTTGCAGAAAGCACCAAGACACTTCTTTTTGTTAGCCTATATATTATTTAATAAATTCTTCAGCTAAAACAATGAAACAAATGTAAAGTTTTCTTAACACAGAACGGTATTTTAAGAGAACCTTAAGAGTAATTCTCTGTCAGATATATCTTTTGCAGACAAGTGTATTATTTCTGAATATTTCCAAAAGTCTGAGCATTCCAATCCTCATCAGCAATTCTTTCTCCCTATGTCATGATATTCCCTACTATTCCTTATGTTTGTAGCCAGGACCATCCACAATATTGTAATCATTAAAATCTTCCTTTCTTTTCAAGTATACATCTCTCTAATACCTGTGATCATACAGTCTCACTGTAGCAGTGAATGAGATAAGTAGGAAATCGTTTGGTGACCAAGCAGGGGATCCTGGAAATAATTCTCTCTGAGGAGACATAGGTGCACATGTCCTCATGATTTTTCTCAGGATGAGTGTTCATGAACCATGTTTATGGTAATACCATTATAATTTTTAATATTGTCAAGGCATAAAACCAAGGCAGACTAATAGTATCACATAAGTAATTGATGGACTAGCTTTGTTATTAAATCGCCTTATTTTCACATGACACAAAGTAAATCACAGTGCTCTGTGGTCATATACACTTTGATTTGTATCTAATTCTGCTCCTTTGTCAATCTCTTAGTTCATATATATCTCTTTGATCCTCTGCTTTTCATAAGTGATGTGATAACCATGTTCATATGTGCAAACGTCAGTTTCAAAACCACATATCTATCACATCACTATATGCCTGTCACTTGCTATTTAGCTAACAGATAAATGTCTATGATTTTCTTGTTGTATGTCTTGTGGACCCATGCATAATTTTTTTCTTATTGCTTATTCATGAAACTAATTTCATCTGCCATTAGAAATATGTGACAAGCTGCAAATAATGCCTCTATTTTATATTATTATGTGTGAAGTAAATTTTTATTTGTGTTTTATAAGAAGTTTCAAAAGTCTGAAACATGACAATAGATTAGAAGAAAGGACACAGCTACTGGGTAAAAATCACTGACGAAGTGCTACATGAACTCCTACTTCAACGTTATGACACTAAGTCAGCAGAAGTTGACATCTTAAAGAAGCTTAGCATCCTAATGCTATGGCATATATATGACCATAGAAGTGAATATTTTAACAACATTAATTAAATCCATTTTTGGAGCTCTATGCTAGATGCTTAATATTGTTAAACTATTGGAACCATAGACTTAAGTGAAGTAAATAGGACACATGTATAAATGCTGCATCACATTACACGTGTGAGAAACTGAAAGTGTAAGTAAGAACCAAGCTGTACAGAGACATGCTGAAATGGGAAGAAACTGCCTTTATTTTATCTAATCATTTTCAAAGGTTAAAAGTCTTTAATTAGAAATTTCTCAGTAGGTGAACACGAGATGTTCAAATTCAGCAGAGCAATAAATACAGAATTAAATTTCATATTCACTCATGTCTTTTATTAGGTGCATTGCTGCTCAAAATGCAACACAAATTAAAAGATGGAAATCAAGTCAAAAGAGTAAATTTGTCTTTGAAGTAAAGTCACTTTGCTCCCATTTTCGTGTCTAAATTTCTTTCTTCCTCAACTAAAGAACTAAGATCCTAATTTTCTGTGTATGTACATCATTGTTTCAAATAAAGAGAAAATGCAACACTATTGTTAAAATCTCATTTAAATTAATGAAGTGAACACTTTCTGATTCTATGCCATAGACAAGCTCAGACTAATAATAAATGTACAACTTAAAAATAGTAATTTCACAATATAGGTATTTCTTTCTTCAAAGTTCTGCTGCATGAAAACTTTTGGAGAAACTTTTAATATTTTCTTACTTCTTTTTATTTTAGCATATCGAAAATATATACCTCTTGATATCATTCATTTTAAGAGTTTAAAGGTTTACAAGGCAACTAGAATTTGAGGAATCTTAGTCAAGGGAATAATTGTATTTGGACATCTATTCATTAATGAATAATTGTATAATTAAATTGACTCATAAAATGTTAAACATATATTTATCTATATTACCTAACTTCTTTTGCCCAAGAGTAAGAGGGCCCTTGAGAACATACTCTTTTTCTTTTTGTTTGTATTGTTTTTGGCCTGGCTCAGGCTGTCTTAAGGGTGTGTGTGGAGATTGAACTGCCATCCCCTGTGCCTGACTGGGATTGCCTGCACAGGTGCTTAAACCATTGCACTAACCCAAAAGCTCCCTTAGACCACACTCTTAGATGAAAAATACCAGATATTACTTTGTCTTACTGGGTTGAGAAACTGAAGTAAGAACCAAATAGTAGAGAAAAAGGCTGGGATTAAATTGCTCAAAAGGAGAGGGGAATTGGGGAAGTCAAAGGGGAAAGGAAGGAAAGGGAAAGAACAAATTATAAAAGAAGGATAAAACAAAAACAAAGCACTGTAAATGTAGAAGGGAAGAAGTATTAAACAGATGCACTATGAATGGGAGGGAAAAATTAAGGAATATCATGTACAGGTACAAATTTTCTATGCTGAATGTGGTCACTGTATAGACTTCAATGGTAGCAATAAACTTAATTAAATTAAAAAATAAATAATAAAACTACAGTTGAGGTCCCCTTTGACTCAGCTATTAGTCTGTTGGAGATCTTCCCAGACTTTAAAACATCCTAACACAATAATATATGAACACCTATGTTTATAACAGCACAGGTTATAATAGCTAAATCTTGGAAACAACCCAAATGCCCACTGACCAAAGAAAGAACAAAAAAGATGTTGTCTTTATAAACAATAAAGTGCTACTTCATGAAGTACGCTAAACTGAAGACTTCTATTAGTAAATGGATACAATTCAAGGTCATCATCATAAGTGAAATAATCCAGATGCACATTTACAATAATCATATCATCTCTGTAGCTAGACGTTTCCTCAAAGCATCATGCAGTATGGGTTGGGCTCCTAGAGTTGGTTATTTATTCATGACCCAATGCTAGATTATATATATAAGTACTACAACGACCTGAACTATCTGCAGTGTAGAGCCTGAGCCTGAGTACACTATGGGCTGCTCTTGGTCTCTCTCTCTCTCTCTCTGTCTCTGTCGCTCTCTCTCTGTCTTTCTGTCTCTCTCTGTGTGTCTCTCTCTCTGTCTCTCTCTGCATTTTAGAGAAGGGTCTACAGGATGTTCAGGGTCTCGCTATTAAATCAGACTCATAGTGATCTGCTTGTTTATAGCCTCCCAGGAGCTGGGATTACAGGCTCGCGCCACCACGCCTGGTCTCAACTGCTGTCTCAGCACACCCTGGGGGTGGGACCAGCATGGCAGGCTCAGGGATTAAAACCCCAGTCTCTGCATCTCCTTGCATGTACTGTAATCCACTGAGTTATTTAACTGGCCCTGCTCCTGCCTGTTTGATCTTGCTGTTTTGCTGTTTTCCTCCACCTTGTACTGCTGCCCTCTGGCATGTGTCACTCTGCCTCGGAGCCAGAGGAGTGTGAACTGAAACCCCTACTAACTGTGAGCTAAATAAACCTTTCCTTCCTTAAGAAAAGAGTCACCCTACTAATTTACCTTACTTCATTGAAAAGGAAGGTTTGTGCTAATATTCTTTGGACAATTAAATGCCTATATCTAGCACTCTGAGTGAGTAACTAATTTACAGATAACAACATCAAAAATATGTAAGGTATTAACCAGTGTAACTCTTATATTATCTTGTTTGAGGTATATATATATATATATACCTAAATATATATATTTAGGCTACCAAGTAAATGCCTAGGAGTGAGTATAGATGGTAAGAGAAAAACTGTGTGTGCTTCAAGGGCAAAAGTAAAAACATATTTCAAAAAAATTCTGTTAAAATAGTAACTTGGTCAAATGATGGGGGAGGGCAAACAAAGTTAATAATATTAAAACCATCATGATTGACAAACGCATTATCTTTGTCAGTATTTTCAGTGTGAATAAACCTAAGATCAGACTCCTAAAATGAGTTTTGAAAACACTTGTAGGGCATGCAAAATCGAACTAAATGCAGCCCAACTTTTTAGAATGAATGTAAGTGAAAGCAGAGATAGGCACTAGTTTGATGCTGAGAAAGACAAGAAATTTAACTCTGAAAGTCCCAAAACATGGGCAGTGTTGTATATCACTATTATCAGTTATAATTAGAAAATAACTTTCTAATCAAAGTTCATTTTGTTTTTGTATGTCTTTGACAGAAACCATTCCTGACCAAATGCTAAGCATCATATTTCCTGGTAGAGCTCTGTGTTTATGAAATTAAAATGTGAGAATACACAGAAGAAAAGAGATAGACTGTGTGTCCACTTGGTCATACTCAGTGTTTTCCTGTTTCAGTCAGTGTTTTCCTGAGGGAAACTATTTAATACAGGACACATCAATTATGAGGTCATTTTACAACATTCACTGTGAGTCAAATGCGGAAGAGTGTAGGAAAGCTGTCACACACTAGAGACACAAGGACTCCAGTCTGGATCCCACAGCACCAATGTCTACAAGTCCACTGGAAGCCTGGAGCCCCACACAATGTCTCATGTAAGTGTGCACCAAGGACCTGCCCTGGGAAGGCCAAAAAGTCAGCGATGAAAGCTAGAAAGTCTGCCCCAGTGGGATGAAGAATCTCTGCTAGCAGACTGAAGAATCTGCATTAGAGCCAGAAAGTGACGCTCCAAGTAAGGACCAGAGCTCCCCGCAAAAGAACTGCAGGCATCTTCAGAGAAAGGAAGTATCCCAGCTCCTCTCATGATGAGAACAGTTGTGTTGTTATCAGGAAAACCAGTACAACAAGCTTGTTTAGAATCAACAGCACCCCGGCTTGCCTTCTACTCTGCCTCTTTTGCTACTGACAACAATCCTCAGGTGGTCCTCACACACTTTGAGCCATGCGATTTCCATTCACCGGGCCATTAAGAGTTAATTATTAGTTAATCCTTCACATTCAGAAAAGGAGTCTTTCGACTATTTTGAGATATTTATCTTAGTCTATACTTTCAGCTTGTTTATTGTTAAGATCAGTTTTGAAAATATGAGAGAAAAAGTGTAAAGCCAAGTTCAAGATAGATAATCAGGAAGAACTATCATTTTATGTGCTTTTCTTGGTTCATCCGTTCCTCTCCTCTTCCTATAAACTGCTTCTCTTCTTCATGTCTCTACATAGCATTGGGGTGCACACATGCGCGCACGCACACACACACACACACACACACACACACACACAAACACACACACACAAACACATACACACACACACGCGCACAATTAGGATTTTTTTCCTAAATCTTAACGGAAGACTGAAACTAGAGCTATAGAATATAACCTTGAACAGAACCTTAGAATGCTCCATGTTAATCTTGTATTATGAGGGCTAGCCAGATATCTCAGTGGACTAAAGCACCAGGGACCGGGGTTCGATCTCCAGTGTACATTGCTGAGCCCACCCCCAGAGCACACCGAGATAGGGACTGACATGACATGGTGCCGCATGCCTATAATCCCAGCACTTGGGAGGCTGCCAACAGGGAAGCACTATGAGTCCAGTCTGTGTAGTGAGACCCTGTACCACTGGTTCTCAACCTTTCTAATGCTGTGATCCCACAATACAGTCCTTCATGTTGCGGTGACCACAAACCAAAAAAAAAGTTTTGGTGGCTACTTCAAAACTGTAATTTTGCTACAGTTATGATTCAGAATGGCTTTAGACGACCCCTGGGTTTTGGTCATTCAACTCCCGCAGGGGTTGCGACCCACAGGTGAGAACTGCTGCTGTAGACTCTGTACTAAATAATTAAAAATTTTATATTATGGTCTGGAAACATGAAAATCAACATCCAGAGAAGTTACATGAATTATGGAAAATTCTTTCATCTTTTGAGTCAGAGTCATGGTTGGAAATATTTCCCAAACTCGAAGATCAAACTATTTTCTTTTTGTTCTGTTTGAACTCTTTTTTTTTTT
>PVJA010020537.1:6177-37043 GCA_004027025.1 Myocastor coypus | reverse complement strand
CCTGGTCCCACAAAAAAAAAAAAAAAAAAAAAGACTGGGTGTGGTTCACCGGGCGTGGTGACTCACGCCTGTAATCCCAGCACTTGGGAGGCTGAGGCAGGAGGATTGGTGAGAGTTCGAGACCAGCCTGGGCTACAAAAGTGAGCTCAAGGCCAACCAGAACTACACATCGAGACCATGTCTCAATAAGACAAAAAAAAAAAAAAAAGACTGGGTGTGGTGGTGTGCTTGTAATCCCAGCTCTTGGGAGGCTAAACACAGATGGATCACTACGAGGTTGATCCAATTTAGTAAGACCCTGTAGATCCTGTAGACTCTGTAATAAAATGCAAAAACTGGTGTGGGGAGGGTTGTTTTTTGTTTTGTTTTAAATTTTTTTAAATTTTTTTCTTGTTTCAGAACTTGTTTGTTTATTTAGCCTGCCCTGAGGGCAGGGCTGGCACAGCATGTGGTGCTGGGGATCGAACCGTGGTCCCTGCAGCCGCCCAAGCTTTCTTAAGCAGACACTTTAGACCACTGAGCCATCCTGTCGGGCCCCTGTTTTGTTTTTTTTTTGAGACAGGCTTTTCCTATGTAGTTCAGGCTGGTCTTGAACTCATGGTGATCTTCCTGCCTCAGCCTTCTGAATGCCAGGATTACAGGCATGTACCACCATGCCTGGCATTAAATAAGAAGATTTATTATACTGAAAGATACTTTGCCCTTAATCTCCCTCATGATAGTGACTCTTTCCTCAAAATACTTATCCCAGCGTTCTTTTTTTTAATCCCAGCATTCTTGCCACTCTTTCTTTTCTTTTTTTTTTTTTTTTGTATTTTAGGGAAGGGTCTCTAGGGTATTCAGGGTCTCATTACTAGATCCGACTCATAGTGATCTGCCTGTTTACAGCCTCCCAAGAGTTGGGATTACAGGCACACACCACCACACCAGGTCTCAATTGCTATTTCTGTGTGCTCCGAGAGCTGAGAGCGGGGCTGACACAGCAGGTCTGGGGATAGAACTCCCAGCCCCTGTGGCTGCTTGCAGGTGCTTTAATCCTCTGAGCTATTTAGCTGGCCCTCTCTTGCCACCTTCTGAGGCAGTTCTGGACGTCCTCTTTGGGGAGTGGTTTTGCATGGCTACTTGGATATCCTGAACTGATTCTTTTTTTTTTTTTTTCTTTCTTTCTTGTTTCAGAACCTTTATTTGTTTATCCACTCATTTCCATGGCCGGCTCAGCCCACCCCAAGGGCAGGTTTGGCACAGCATGTGGTGCCAGGGATCGAACCGCAGTCCCTGAAGCCGCTCAAGCTTTCCCAAGTAGGCACTTTAGACCACTGAGCCATCCCACCGGGCCCCCTGAACTGATTCTAAACCTGATAGTACATCTTTATTCTCAGCCTGACGCTGTGTGACTTCTGGCTCTTCCTCAAAGTCAGATTGACCTGCAGAGGTCAGTATTTTGAATCAATTCAAGACGTGGAGGGGCCTGGCAGGATGGGTCAGTGGTCTAAAGCGCCTGCTTAGGAAAGCTTGGGTGGCTGCAGGGACCAAGGTTCGATCCCTGGCACCACATGCTGCACCAGCCCGGCCCTCAGGGCAGGCTGAGCTGGCCATAAAAATAAATAAATAAATAAACAAAAGTTTCAAAACAAGAAAAAAATAAAATAAAATAAAATAAAAAACATGGAGGCAGCCACAAAGGCCCACCTAACTACACTCAGGAAAACGAGGACTTCCAGAGTCACTACAGAAAGATGCAAGAAGCTTGGGGTAAGCATATTTGAAGCAAGAAGAGCATTTCAGTTATTTATTTCCTATACGGTCTCACTATGCAGTTCAGACTCAGTGATCCTGCTGTCTCAGCCTCCCCAGTGCTAGAATTAGAGGAGCGCACCCCCATACCCCGTTTCAGTAGCCAGCACTGCCTGTATACCAGGGATTGAACCTGGGTCCTTACACTTGCCAGGCAGGTATTTAGACTGCCAAACTATCTCTGCAGCCCCAGAATTGTAGTTTGAGGGCATTCATGGCAATGTGTCTTTTACTGCAATATTTTTTCTTTTTTCTTTTTTACTGTGATAATTTTTTTTTTTTTTTCCAGGACTGGGGTTCAAACTCATGACCTTACATTTGCTAGGCAGGTACTTGTGCCATGGAGCTATCTTTCTGGCCCCTATGATATTTTTTCCTCTTATGATAATTTTTTTAAATTTAAATATTCACCATATTGTTTTATCTCCCCTCGTGAAGTCAGCCCTGCCCCTGCAGGTCTGAGTCTGTGGTCAACTAACTGTGGGTCCAGAATATTCTAAAAAAATGAGGGGCCTGGCGGGATGGCTCAGCGGTCTAAAGCGCCTGCTTGGGAAAGCTTGGGCAGCTTGAAGGACCGAGGTTCGATCCCCGGCACCACATGCTGCGCCAGCCCTGCCCTCGGGGCGGGCTGAGCCGGCCATAAAAATGAGTGAATAAACAAACAAAGGCTCTGAAATAAGAAAAAAATAAATAAATAAAATTTAAAAAAAAAATAAAAAAAAATAAAAAAAATAAAAATAAAAAAATAAAAAAATGAAGCCACGTCTGTACTGCACAGATGTGCTGACCATTTGTACCTGTGCAGGTGTTTTCCTTGTCACTGGTACCTGAGCAATGCAGGTGACAATGAAGCACTGATTTTGTCAGAAGCCATGCAAACGTGGCTTAAAGGCTACAGTGAGGGGTCCGTGGGGGCAATTGCTATGCTATTTCACAGGAAGAACTTGAACCTCCCTGGGTTCTGGGCTCCTGTGTGTAGCCCCCATGATACAGAGAGATGACTGCTCCCATTTTACAGATAAGCACAACTGAGGTCACACAGCAGGGCAGGGCTGAAAGTTGATCTGACTCTGACCCCAGAGCCCTTTCACTAAAGAGGAGCCTGAGCCCGACTGTCACCTTGTTCCAAGGGGCAGTGCAGCTGCAGTAGGCTCAGTAGTAGTCCAGCTGCCTGCCCACCCCTCTCCCCAGTCCCCCTCAAAGCCAGAGGGAGCAGCGTCTCTCAGAGTCCCTTGGTCTCCCCACTTTAGGTCAGTCCCTCAAGTCACAGTCTGGGTCAGAAAGTTCCTTGCCCCAGGGTGGCAATGCCACTCGGAGGCCCTGGTGGGAGGACGCCCTGAGCCCAGAAGTTCAGGACCATCCAGGCAGCACAGTGAGGTCTGATCGACTCTGAGCACCCACAACTGGCCCTGCTCCTCTTTGGGCAGTGCCCACGAGAAGAGTGGGTCCTGGGCCGTGTCCCAAGGGCATGCAACCTAGGGCAGCTGCCTCTGCCCAGAGATGTGGCAAACTCGAATGAGGAGCAGGGCCGGGCCATCCTTTTTTTTTTTTTTTTTTCTTTTTTCTTTTTCTTTTTCCAGTACCGGGGATTGAACTCAGATTGTGCTTGCCAGGCAAGCACTTATTCTATTCAGCTATCTCCCCAGCCCTACAGCAAGGCCATACTTGCCCATCACAGGCAAGGCCTGCCGTGGTTTTGGGAAGAAATCAGCTAGGTATGCAAGGCACTCTCCTTAGGAGAACTTCACCGGCACGGAAGCCACGGACTGAGGCCCGTTCCTGCAGCCTCTCTGGGCCTGTGTATAGCACAAGCAATGTGTCCCACTCTGATCCTAACTCCCTGCAAAGGCCCTTCGGGCTCCCCGGCTCCATAGAGCAGCAGGTGACAGGGACGAGAGCATGGCCACAGCTTCAGGGCTGAGGCATGCGCTGTGTACCCCGAGCCCCACTCCTATTTCTAGTTTGTTTCACAGCCTCGAGAGTTATCGCTGTGCACACTGAAGAGATCAGGAAACTGAGGTTACTGAGGTTAGGTAACTTAACCAAGGGCACATATTTAGAAAGCAGTGGAACTTTTCAAAATATGAAATTGGGGAAATGCACATCATTTGTAGAAAAGTTTTCAGCAAGGTCTAGGAAGACAGGTTTCCAGTTAACCCTCGCATACCCAGAAAAGTGAATTCTCCGGAAGGCCCTGAGTGCCACGCACTTGATGTACTGATTAACAGAGCTCTGGGTAAACAGCCCAGACCACAGGAAGAAAAAAATGCAGAAATTAGCAACAGCATTCTCTGAATTCACACCATGCAAAAGGGAGCAAAATACACTTCCCTCCAAGCATCCGGGTGGAGCTGAGGTATGTGGGCCACAAGCGTTCACGGGGTCTCCTCCCCACCCCATTCTCTCCTGGGTCAGCCCCCTCTGCTGCCTGTAGAGCTAAGGAAAGCAGGATGAGCTGGCACGACATAGTAGGCCACCAAGCTGTAGTGTGGCCCTGAGCTGGCCTCAGAGCTGTCTGCTTTGCACCTCAAGTTTCCTATCTGTGAACCTGGTGATGGGACATGCAAGACCCTGAGGGCCCTCTCAAGGGGCTCCCAGACAGCTCCAGGACCAAGACCCCCTTATAGGGATGCTGAGCCCCAGGGTTCAGAAGAGGGACACAGGATATGGTTTTTCTTTATTTATTTATTTTTATTGTGGGACTATTTTATTTATTTATCTTTATTGCAAACTCACGACCTTGCACTTGCTAGGCAGGAACTTGTGCCATGGAGCTATCTTCTCAACTCCACGATATGGTCTTTAAATCCCCAAGTCCCTGGACCCGGGAGCCTTCCCTACCCCCCACCTTCCTGGGCTGGGGGACCCCCATGGGCACTCTGCCAGGGATTTTCAGCCCCTCCCTCACTTGGCCCCTTTAAGATTAAAGTGAGACCAGCTGTCAAGTGAAGAGGAATGAGGACGTCCCATATGGAGTGAGCCTGGTGCCTGTGGTAGTGTGTGCTCAGTACCCTCCACACCCTGGCACAGTGCTCTAAGAGGTGGCTGAGTGATCGTGGGGTGTCCATGTATGTGGCCAGGTCCAGAGCAGCCCCCGGCATCCTACTGTGTGACAGACCCATGAGCAGGCACTGGGAGGCCTCTGGATGTGCCACGAGGCAGAGCCTTTTCCTTTCTGTCCTGTCTTCTTTTTGCCCGCATTCAGCGCCTCAGAAGGCAGACTCGAGCCGGTGTTGTAAGCACAACTGTAATCCCAGCACTTGGGAGGCTGAGGCAGGAAGGTCACAAATTTGAGGCCAGCCTGGGCTACATAATGAGTTCAAGGCCAGCTTGAACTACATCGTGAAATCCTGACCACCCCTCCAAGAAAAATAAAAAGAGAACAGATATTCCCAACTATCTGCCAGAGCCAAGAATTCTTCACTCCTCAAGGTCACCCTGGTGGCTCCCCCAACCACTCTACATGATATTGGGCATACCTTAATAGCACTATTAGAGGCTGGTCCTTCCCAGGACCTGGGAGCCCTAGGCTTCGCCATACTGTAGCAACTAAAGCAGGTCCCCTAGCCCAGGTCTTCCCCAGTGGCCCCAGCCCTGCCTGCCCTGGCCCACAGCATTGTCCTGGAGCAGGGCTGGGGCCCTGGGCCGAGGCCTCCGGCAGGTGAGTGCCTCCCTGCCCTGACCCTGTGGGCCCTGACCTCGCTGTTCTCTGTGCTTGTCCTTGCGGGTGGTGTGTGCCAGCCAGACCCTGCATGCCACGCTGCGCCCAGCTGTCTCTAGGACGCTTCTGGGCAAGAGCAGCTGTGCGCCTGCCCTGCCTGGGAGCTCAGGACAGCCCCGCTTACAAGGCAGATTTTGTGCTGAGGCAGCAGCAGGGCCCAGGCAGGTGTTCCTGGAGACTGGGGAGATGAGCTGGTAGCAATGTCTTCTACCCTTGCCCGAGGTCAGGACGCCACAGCACCCAGCTGGGTCCCCAGGCCGAAGGCTTCTGTGTCTACAAAACCTGGGCCACTGCTCAAGGCTGAGGGCAACTTGCAGCAGCCAGGTTGGACGCTGGAGGGACCAAAATCCTCACAGGCAACTAACTTGCCGCTTTCTTTCTTTTTTTTTTTTTTTGTGGGACTGGGATTCAAACTCATGACCTTGCATTTGCCAGGCAGGTACTTATGCCACAGAGCTATCTCCCAAGCCCCTAACTTGCTGCTTTCTGAAGTAGTTCCGGAAGCCCTCTTTCCTGGGTGTCTTTAGTTGTATTGTCCTGCTCACAACTCAAGCTCTGATGTCCTGAATCAACTCAAAACACTGACCTTTCATGGTCATTTTGACCTTGAGGAGCGAGCCAGAGCTCAGATGGTGCCAGACGTGTGGCTGAGGTGGACATGGGTGCGCCACCTATCAGGTGGATGGGACCCAGCCACAGCCCTTGCTGGATTTTTTTTGGTCACACCTCATCAAGATACCCACAAAAAAGTTTTTTTGTTTTTTTTTTTTTCTTGTTTCAGAATCTTTGTTTGTTTATTCACTCATTTTTATGGCCGGCTCAGCCTGCCCCGAGTGCAGGGCTAGCGCAGCATGTGGTGCTGGGGATGGGATGGAACCGTGGTCCCTGAAGCTGCCCAAACCTTCCCAAACAGGCGCCCCAGACCACTGAGCCATCCCGCTGGGCCCCAAAAAAGGGTTTTTAGAACGGCTTCCGAGTGTTTTCCAAGTGAGAGGAGTATTCTGAGGGAATTTGTGTCAATATGTCTCTTATTGTACTAAAATTTTTTTTTTTTTTTTTTTTTTTTTGCGAGACCAGGGTTCAAACTTATGACTTTGCACTTGCCAGGCAGGCACTTGTGCCACAGAGCTATCTCCCTAGCCTCTAAAATTTTAAACTTTAGGGGCCTGGCGGGATGGCTCAGTGGTCTAAAGCGCCTGCTTGGGGAAGTTTGGGCGGCTTCAGGGACCGCAGTTCGATCCCGGGCACCACATGCTGCACCAGCCCTTCCCTTGGGGCGGGCTGAGCCAGCCATAAAAATGAATGAATAAACAAACAAAAGTTCTGAAACAAGAAATAAAATAAAAAAAAATAAAAAATAAAAAAAATAAAATTTTAAACTTTATTTATTTATTTATTTATATTATGGCCGGCTCAGCCTGCTCTGGGGGTGGGCCTGGCACAGCATGTGGTGCCAGGGATAGAACCATGCATGGTCCCTGCAGTTGCCTAAGCTTGCCTAAGCAGATGCTTTAGACGGCTGAGCTATCTCACCAGACCAGACAGTAACTTTGAGTTTTTTTGTTTGTTTTTGGTGGTACCAGGGATTGTACTCGGGACCTTGTGTTGTCAGGCAGGTTCTGATTCTACTGACAAGCCCCTAAAATTTTAGACTGAATCATTCGCCCTGCTTTGATCACCTCTTGCATGTAGAAATCAATGTTTCTCTCCTGTGTCAGGTCAGCAAGACCCTATTCCTTAGCCTGAGCGTGACCCTGAGGGTCGTGGGTGCAGGGTAGGTGAAGCCAGCCAAGGGCTGGCAGTGAGATGGGGTGAAAGGTGAGGCAGGCGGGTGGAGGGGATGCCTGGGCGCAAGCACTGGTCTTTGAGTTAACTTCAAGCTGGTCTCATACTGGGATGTCAGTAGGTTCAGAGTGGATAGACACCCCAGGACTTCCACGAAAGTGTGCCCCCTCCTTACTGGGTTACGCAGGGTTTTTGCAAGCTGGTGGGCAAGCACTAGCTGAGGGGACAGAGCTGGGGAGGCCTGTGGAGTAGCCTGAGATGGGCGCGGGCCAGCCGGGCTGGGGGCAACACTGCATTTTGCCTCAGACCCTGGCACTGCTTCGAGGCGCCCTTCCTACCCTGTGCCTTCCTCCTGTGGAAAGAGGAACTGTGTGGGAATGGGGCTTTTAGCCAGCCCCCAGGGGCCAGTGACTTTGGTCCTTTTGCTCCCTGCCTGGCAGTCACTTGAGCCTTGGAGAAATATTGGTGGCCTCGGCTAACCGAATTATTCTTTCGGTTTGAGGCAGCACCTCCTTTTGACTCAGATCTGGCAGAGCAAAGAAAGCGCTTTCTGAAACCCCCTCATCCACCCGGCCCCCTCAGGCCCAGTCTGCAAGGCCACTGCCAGCCAGCTCAGCAGTGGTGGCACCCTGGAGCCAAGGGTCCAAGGGTCATTGGGGACCAGGTGGAGCATGTGCTCATAACACCAAAACAAAAAAAGAAAAGTGCTGAGAAAGAATTTTCTGTCTCCTAAGGCGCGTGGCGTCCCCTTGATGGGGAAAGTCCAAGGCCCGAGGGACCTCAGCGCACTGCATGAGGCGTGCCCAGTGGGTTCCATTTCCAGCTGTGCAGGCAAGGGGCCTGAGGGACATTTTTCAGGACTGAGTGTTCCCCATCTCTGGGGCCGTTCGGCCTCCACACCTAACCGGGACCTAAATATGTCAAATCCCTGGGGACATGGGGCTGCCCATCTGTTATTTTGCAGAATTTTTGTCTTAGCTGCCTGCAGCTCTGCTACTGCTCCCCACAACTGACTCATGCAGGACAAGGGGATTTCTGAGCTGTTTCAAAACTTACCCAGAATATCAGGGGTTTCATGAGGCCCTTGTTTATTTTTTTAAAAAGCCCCCCAATATGACACATACATGCTGAAGGAGGGAGGGTGCCCTTCTAGGACCCGCTGGACTGCATGCTGTGTGCAATCCAGACCTAGCTCTCCCGGGTCCCCACTAGGATCCACTCCAGACCTCTGCTTTGCCCTGGGTTGCAGTGATGGCTCTGTGTTTATGGGGTGCTTCCTGTACAGTTCTAAGGTTCTAAGAAGAACAGCTCATGTGACTGGGGATGCCACTCAGGGCAGATTGCTTGCTTAGCATGCATGAAATCAGGGGTCCAATCCCCACTGCAGAAAGGAAGGAAGAGAGAGAGAGAGGAAAAATAGTTGATCTAGGGTCACCACAACATCATCAGCAAGGATGCTGAGCCCCGGAAGTTAGTGGGTTTGGAGCACATGCTCTCTGGAGGGAGGAAGAGGGCCATCCCCTCCCCCACTCTCCAGGTGGATCCTCCTTGGCTAGGCAAGCCTCACACTCACCAGAGGGACGCTGCTGGGTCCCTAACCTCCTTCTTGCAATGACAAGTGGGTCAGGGCCTCAGGGGGTGGACCCCAGAACCTTGGAGCTGAGGTCAAGCTGTCCTGAATGGAGCTGGAGCCTGAGTCCTGCTGCCTCTCTACAGAGGGTCCCGGAGCAGTGGGGACACCAGCCAAGGGGCTGTGTGCCTGGTGCCCAGCCCAGAGCAGAAGGAATGCAGCGGGCGCCTGGCCTATAGAGCCACCCAGCCCTGAACTCCACAGAGGCATGGACTGTCCTGTCCTGGCCATCCAGCAATGGCTTTTGAGCCCACTGAGAGACCTCAGACAAGGCCCATGTTGAACCTTGGCTTCTTTCCTCTCCTGGAAAAATCACAGACAGGCATAGCAACCCTGTCAGCCATATGGTTCCTAACCGGGGAAAGAAGGGGCTGGGAAGATAGCTCTGAGGCGCAAGTGCCTGTCTGGCAAGTGCAGGGTCATGAGTTTGAACCCCAGTCCCGCAAAAAAAAAAAAAAAAAAAAGAACCTAACTGGGGGAAAATGCTCCATAGCTTTTGGCTGGGCCCATGGGACCAAACACAGGAATACAGTGCGGCATGTTACACACGAGCTGTTTGCTGGGAACATGGGACACCAAGGCACTTGCTTTGGGTGGTATCTTTTTTTTTTCTTTTTGAGACAGGGTCTCGCTATGCAGTTGAGGCTGGCCTTGAGCTCACTTTTGTAGCCCAGGCTGGTCTCGAACTTGCACCGATCCTCCTGCCTCAACCTCCCGAGTGCTGGGATTACAGGCGTGCGCCACCACGCCCGGCTTTTGGGTGGTATCTTAAAGGCTAAGCATCAGTGTCTAGGGCAGACATACAGAGGCAGCTACCCAGGGAAGCACTACAGACAGAAGAATTACGTGTGTGTGAGCCAGCCTTGCACTACTGAGACAAAATTCCAGAGAGCTTAAAAGAAGGTTTGCCCTGACCCGTGGTTCCAGGGGCTTCAGTCCACAGTAAGCCGATGGCGTTGCTTTGGGGCAGCAATGAGACAGGATCGTCATGGCAGAATGCAGTAGAGGAAAGCTGCCCACTAGCAGTGGCCAGGAAGCAGAAAGGAAAGAAAAAGCTGAAGAGGAAAAAAGCCAGGGACCAGGGACCATCCCAGGTCATACCCTAAGACCCACTTGCTTCAACTAGTCCTTCCAACTCGATCTCCATTGGACAATCAAGATTAACCATACTGGGGCCCAGCAGGATGGCTCAGTGGTCTAAAGCGCCTGCTTAGGAAAGCTTAGGTGGCTGCAGGGACCGAGGTTCGATCCCCAGCACAACATGCTGCACCAGCCCTGCCCTCGGGGTGAGCTGAGCCGGCCATAAAAATGAGTGAATAAGTAAACAAAGGTTCTGAAACAAGAAAAAACAAACAAACAAACAAACAAAAGTTCTGAAACAAGAAAAATAAATGAATAAATAAATAAATAAGTAAATTATTAAAAAAAAAAAAAAAAAAAAAAAGATTAACCATACTTGAGGAGATAGCTCAGGGGCACAAGTGCCTGCCTGGCAAGTGCAAGGTCCTGAGTTTGATCCCCGGATCTGCAAATAAATAAATAAAAGATTAACCATACTTATGTGCAGCGCTTGGTGCAGGAACAGAGCTCAGGCACTGGGGCATAGCTTCCTCGTGTGGCAGCACTGCTGGATCTGTCAGGGAGGGTGGCTGGCACCACCAGGGCAGGTTGGATGACACCGGTAGGTTAAGGCAGGGAGAGAAATAATTCAGATCAATTGAAGTCCTTCCCCAGGCCCATGGGTGAAGGTCCCTGGCTCCAGTGGGCCGCTGGGAAGAGGAAGGGGCTAGAGAACTCCACGTGTCCACAGCGGGCCAGGGTAAGGCTGGATATGAGGCAGAAGCCTCAGGGCCTTGCACACTTACTGGGGAGCTATAGTGAGCATGTCAGGCTCATCGAGCCTGAGTGTGAGCTGTGAGCGACTGCACACGAAGTGCATGTGCATGTGTGGCCCCAGCGTGGCATGTAACGTTGCCGAGTGAAAGATATACCTTGGTATAGACCGGACCACCCCACCTGGTTCACTGTGGGCACCCCCTGTTCAGGGCCTCTTCAGACTAATAACATTACACTGTCAGGAGGGCCAGGCTGGGGTGGCCTGTGGCAATCTCTAGATGGGTCACACCAACTCACAAAAAGCAGAGGCCGAGTGTCAGGTGCTGGGATGGAATGTGGGAGACACAGAGAAGGACTTCTGTGGAGCTGACTCCAGACCACCACAAGCCTGGCCGCATTGTGTCCACATCATAAAGTCCCGAGTACGTTGGGGAGCACACACTGGACCAGCTCCCCAAAACCCAGGCACTCAAGGTTCAAGGGGTGAACAGAGACCACTCACCTGGAGGCAGTCACTCCACTCCACAATTCTTCCCTGGCTTTGGGCATCCTGGCCAGACTCTGGACTGTCACTGCTCCTATCCAGGGACCTGGGGTCACAGAGACTTGGGGACACTGAAGCCACTTTCTGAATCTGGAAAACTTGTTCAGGTGGGGCCTCCCAGGGCCCAGGTGCAGGTCACCAAGGTGGTCACCACAGTAAGGCCTCTGCTTGGGTGGTCAGAGAACAGGCTGAACAAAGGGATATGCACACGGCCAGGGGAAGGTGCCTCAGGTGTGGGGAAGAAAGCCATGTGCTTCAGAGTTGACTGTGTTTCTGGGGGTTCTTTCTTTCTTTCTTTCGTTTTTTTTTTTTCTTTCTTTCTTTCTTTCTTTCTTTCTTCTTTCTTGATCTCTTCCCCTAGTTCTGTAGCTCACTGCTGTAGTTTGGATAGAAGTCATACCCCCACCTCCCACCCCCTGGGGTTGAAGGGTTGATGTTTCATCCTATTCTGAGCCATCTCTGGTGTTGAAGGTTGGGGACTTTGGAGGAGAATGGGATTAGAAGAGCTGGGCTCCTGTTGTTGAATCCTGGTGGCTCTGTAAGACAGAGAGACCAGAAGAGACATGGGCATAGGTGTGTCCCCTCATCCTGTGCTGTGTGTGCCACCTGAGACCAGATGTGGCCTCTCGATCTTGCACTCCCCATACTGTGATTTGAATAAACCTCCTTTCTTTGTAACTCACCCAGTCTGGGACAGTGTGTCACCGGCAGCAGAGAGGAGGTGCAGGCACGCAGAATCTGACCCGCTGGAGGTCACGCTTGCGTCCACTGCCACCACAGCGCTGCGCCTGCTTGTTGAAGGCCTAGTTCTTGCTCGTACAGTAATCTTGCAAGCTAGATACTGCTCAGCCCACTGCATACGTGGGAAAGCCGGTTAGCAACAGTGACTAACTCTTCACAGGTTGCGGCACACCAGGGGCACACCAGGGCTGCACAGTGCTGGCCCAGCTCTGGGACACTTTCTATTCTGGTTCCTGGCTGAGAGAGCAGCCTCTTGAGTAAAGGAGAGAGTTTGAAAGGAGCTGGACTCAGGGCAAGGAGTTCGGGGCTGGTCTGGGCTCTGCTTGGGACCTCTAGAAGCTAAGAAGTCTCTGGGCTTCCCCTGACAAGGGTCCAGGTTAGGGCACAGGTCCTGGTCTGCTCACAGCTGGTGATGTGGAAAGCAGGGTTAAAGCTGGGGTGATCAGCCTCCCCAGCTCCATGTGCTTAGGAGATCAGAGCCAGTGCCCACCACCACCCTCCCTCCATGAGCCTAGGGGCTGTCCTAGTCCCATGTGCCCTTAATACAGGGCAGCTAAAAAGAAAAGAGGGGGGGATGGACACGACCCCCCCACACACACTGCTTTCCTGGCAGTCCAGAGGAAAATCAGATATTCCTGTCCCCTCCCCACCCGTGTCACCAGGCTGTGGGTGGCCATGACAACGTCCAGATATTAACAGGGGAGGTGGGGCACCTCCCTCTGGTCTAATCCCTCCTTCAGCTCGAAGAGCTGCCCCTACAAGAGACATGACTCCAAGGAAAGGAAGCAGTCCCAAACTCCCTCGCAGCAGGGTAAGCCGAGGCCTGGTTGCACCCCCCCACCCCCCACGTTTTCCAGTCCCAGGCCAGAGCTCAGTCGCAGCTGGCAGCGCCTTGGCACCGCGCCATAGCTGCTGGCGTCCAGCACAGCCACTCACCAGCCCCCTGGAGCCGCCTCCCCCCATTCTGATGTAAGCTGATATTTTAATTCTCTTACAAGGAATGGTGTTTAGAGAAATGACTTAACCGGATTACTCATCGTCTATAATGACTTGGCCCAACTCCGAGGCTATTCCTAGACGTGACGCTTGAGGCTTTGATACTTTCTCTCTTTACTTTTGCTCCCGCA
The DNA here is from genome assembly GCA_004027025.1 of Myocastor coypus. Classification (NCBI taxonomy): domain Eukaryota; kingdom Metazoa; phylum Chordata; class Mammalia; order Rodentia; family Myocastoridae; genus Myocastor; species Myocastor coypus. Next base: position 23,865 of record PVJA010020537.1, on the reverse strand, counting down.
CCTCCCCCCTCCTCTTTTTTTTCAATGCCAAGAAATTACACGCTGAGCTTCCCCCCACCCCCGCGCGCGCGCTCTGCATCCTGGGAGACGTAGTTCTCTCCTGACCAAAGCGGCTTCCTCAGCGTTTAGACCGCACCCCCATCACTACCTGGCAGGCAGAAGTCGCTCACCTACTTATGTTACTTTATCCATCAAGCAAATAGGAGGGACAGCCACAGAACGTAGGACTAGGGGTCAGCTGAGCTCTAAGTACGTGACACATGGACCTTACCCGACTATGAATTCTCTGTCCCGTGCTTTTTACAGTGACCTCTAGTCTAAACTTACCACTTGCAACACGGCGTGACACAAACAATGGGGCGGCAGTTACCTCAATCCCAGGACTCAGCATAAAGTCCTTTTTCCTTCCTAGTTAGTGGCACAGACTTTATTCTCTGTTCCTCAATGTCACTGGATGCTTTGGGGACAACAGTGTCCACTCCATAGGGCTGCGGTGACATCAAATGAAAGAACCAAGGTTGCACATGGTGTTCAACATGTGGGAGGTTGTGTGGGAGACTGAGGCAGGAGATGGCAAGTTTGGTCACAGTGGGTGGTCACATTCTCAAAATGTAAAAAGTTTAAACAAGGCTGAGATGCCACTCAGCATGAAGGCCCCCCGGTTCAGTTCCTGGTATGCGCGTGTGCACAGACACACAAGAATGGGCCAAGCAAGGGGCTGGCGCAGTGTCTGATGGGTAAGTCCTGGTCAAAGGCATTTCCACCCATTCCACCAGAACTCTGCGCAGCCTGCAGTTGGCCATGGATGCATTTCTACCCCACAAGCTTAGGGACTTTGCTCTGGCCACGGCGAGGTCTCTGTCTAGCTCAGACCTGACACTGAGTAGAACTCCACGAGTCCTATGTGTTGGACGAGTGACTGTGTGCATAAATGAAGCAGGATCCCTGCTTTCCAAGTGAGGCACTAGGGCTCAGAGAGGTTGAGTGCCTTATCCAAGGCCACACAGCCTGAGTGTGTATGTGTGGTGTGTGAGAGTGTATGTGCATGTGAGCATGCGCATAACCCAATTTTCTTGCCTGGCCCTTACCACCCCCAGGAGAATCTGACTTTTATCTTCTAGGCTCTAGAACTTTGGAAACTGGAGTTTCCACCCTGATAGGATTTGGCCCGGCAGGGGTCCGGGAGATGGCTTCAGCCCAGCCTCCACCTAACAAAGAGGCTGATCCTCGGTCTGCAGGAAAGGAGGGAGGGTGAGGGTGGGAGAAACCTGTAGCAGGTGTGGCCCTGCCTCCACCCCCGGAACGGGGACCGGGGGACAGCCCAGGAAGCTGGCTCTCCCTTGCCCTGGCGACAGTAAGCAGGGTGCCATGGGGCGGGCAGCTGGGTCCGTGGTTGGGGTTACGTCCCTGGTCCCTGCCCACGTCACTCCCGCCCCCTTCCCATCCCCAGCCCTTCCCCAAAGGCCAGAAGCTATTCTTGTCTTTCTCTAAAAGAGGCATTTGAAACCATGAGCCAATTTTTTCCATTCCTGGACTTGGCTATCGTCTATTTCTGGCGTTTGTTGTTTTCCATGAGTTGCAAATGCCACCGTGAAGCAGGCCTTTCCTGGGCAGCCAGCATGGGGAGCCAGGCAGGGCCAGCATTAAAAATACTTCCCGATTTGCTTTTCCTTTGAAAATGAGGCCCTGGGGGCCTTGTGCAACTGCTGAGCCTGGGAACAGAGCTTCTCAGGGCGGAAAACTGGCTGTGTGTTCTGTTTTGGAGTGCATTGAAAGTCTCAGCGGGTCCCAGAAGAAGTAAAGGCATTGATTTTGCTGTGTGTCCTTGTGCAACTCACTGAACCTCTCTGAGCCTGGCAGTCAAATGATCTTGACTGCTCTGCCCATCAGGTACTCTTCCTAGAAGGGCCCACAAGAGGTGTGAGAATGCAGCTGTAGCACCGGCTTGGTAGTAAGATCCCTGGAGCTGGAAAAAACATTAAGGGCCATTAAGAGAAGATTAAATAAAGAAACCGTACATCCGTGTGAGGGCCCGCTGCCCAGAAACTACAGGAGAGAGGTTGATTTGTGAGCTACTGGAAAGCTAGCTCTCCAAGGACTGTGGTTGACTGAGAAAGTGGGTTGTGGAGTGGGACAATCGTAATCGGGTCCTTTCTACTTAAAGACATGCATAAAACCCACCTATAGATTTCACTGCACCACGGATGCCTATGTTGGCAACAACACAGCCTAATCTGATAGTGAGGAAGAGGGAACTGGACTGGGTAGTGCCGGGGAGGATGGATTTGTTTGGGATGTTTCTGGAGAATCCCCCACCGTGATGCTACGGGGCAACTGCTTCTCTGGGCCTCCTGAGATTGCAGGAGCCAGCAGCAGTATGTGATATTCTTCAGCACTCCCTAGGTGGGCCGATGCTTCCCGCAGGGCCGACAAAGATGCCCTTCCCCTGCAGGATGTTTTGGCCATAGTCAATTGCTCTCTATTGCAGGTAGTTGCCTGGGGAGGGAATTGCATTTAGATCCTTTTGTTCCCAGGATAGCCAGGCCTGCCTGCTGGTGTTGACTTGCCCAGGCTGTGCCCAGCAGCTGCTGTCCAGAAGAGCATGGGCAGCAGCCTGGATGGCAGGATATCCCTGGCCTGTGGTGGGATGAGCTGAGGCTTTGAGAGGTAGTGAGCTCCACATCACTGAAAGCATTCAGTCCACCAGGGAGGGGTTGGACCTTTTAGAGACTGAGCTCCCAAACCACAACCCAATCCTGCTTATTTACTGCAAAATGCCAACACTGCGATTGAATCTGAATGCTTCGTTGTTGGGGCGACGTGGGAATAACATGGCTGGCATGATGACAGGCTCTGTGTGCCTGCTGTGGCATGTGTGCCTCTAGGCTGACCCTGAGGGCTACATTGAGGTTTCCCCTACAGAATGGCTGAAGCGGGGCTAGAAGAATATTTGACTTCCTGATAGCTGCCCATCACAGCATCCAGGCCCGTCACCTGGGCTGGCCTGTGGGGACAGTGGCTTGTTGATTACAACTACTGGGCATTTTTACATGACAATGGGATGGCTGTTACCAAACCTGCAGGTTCTGGCTCCAACAAACCTGCCCACAGACCACTGTGCTGCCTGCCCTGGCTGAGTGGGAGGGAGCTGCTATTCCAGGGCCAAAGGGCAAGGGCCCAAGTGTCAGGCAGGGCCACTGAGCAGCAGCCTGGTAAGCCTGGTGACCGGTGCCCACAGGTTGGGGGGGTTCCAGGTACAGGGCTCTGCCCTGCTGGGCCTAGTGCCTGGATTTAGCTACAGCGTTGCCTCTTACCAGCTGTATTACCTGAGCTAACTAATCTCTCAGATCCATTTTACCTTATAAAAGGAGGACAGCAATTCTACGAGAGGCACAGAGCTGCTATGGATGTTAAAATCCTTCAGTACATTTTGTGTACCTACTGTGTGCTAGGAACAGGGTTCAAGTCAAGTCACAGCTAGCTATTTGCTGAGACATAATGCTCTTAAACTCCAAGCCTCGGTTTCCCTCCTCTGAGGCCACAGCTGGCTGGGCATCTCCTCCTGCCTGTACTCACCCTCCTCTCCCTCAGCTGCGGTTGTGCCCTCCTTTTTTTAGGCTGCTTGTAGCTGCCACTCTGAGCGATGTCCTAGCACTAGCCATTAAGGGCCAGCCTGGATATCAGGCATTTCTGGAACCCTGCAGAGCTTAGGCTCAAGGTTGCTAGTTTGGTACCTATGAAGGTAACACTAATCCCCGCAGCTCCTAGGTTGGGCTGGGTGGGAATACCCAGGGCCGCCTTATTTGTTTGTTTTTGTTTTTTGCAGTACTGGGGATTGAACTCAGGACCCTGCATTTGCCAGGCAGGCGCCTATTCTATTGAGCTATCTCCCCAGCCCTAGGGCCACTCCCCCCCCCACCCCCACCCCCGTCTTTTTTGAGACATGGTCTTGCTATGCAGTTCAGGCTGGCCTTGAGGTCACTTTTGTAGCCCAGGCTGGTCTCGAACTCGCACTGATCCTCCTGTCTCAGTCTCCCAAGTGCTGGGATTATAGGCATGCGCCACCAGGCCTGGCTCCCAGGGCCACTTTAATTGAAAGTCACACGCAGTTTGCTCACCCTGCCCAGCCCTCTGTGCCCTGTAGAGAGCATGTAGAACTTTTTTTTTTTTTTCAAGACTCTAGTATTGCCTCTGGAGAAATTGAAGTTTAGGACAGCAATGATCCCTGGATGTCCTGCTTTAGCCACCTTAGGTGAGATGCCTGTGACAAGTGCCCCAGACTTTAAGTCGATGGAGGGGCACGCACAACTACAACTCCCAGACTTCCTTTGGTCTAGGGGGCGGACTCTGCTGGCTCCCGAGAACCGGACTAGCCAATGAGAGTCCAGAGCGGGCCAGGGCGTTACCCTGGCGGGGCGGAGCCGCAGGGAGGTGGCCCGCTAGCAGCGCCTGGAGCTAGTCGCGCCAAGAGCGCGGAGCCTGCGAGCCGCGCGCGAGGAGCGTCCTCGGGAGGTCGACGCGGGATCTGGCGGGCCATGGGTGAGCTGCTGGGCGGCTCGGGACAGGGCGCGGCGGTCCGCGGGGAGGGCTGAAGTGCTGCGACCCCGCGTGGCTGTGGGTGCGGCTTTGGGGCGACCGTGGGGGATCGGGTGGGCTCGGGCTAAACTGAGGCGCCCAGAACGACCCCAGAGCCCCACGTTCAGCGCGGGGAGGGTGAGACCTGGGTGTCTGCGCGCGCGCTCTGAAAAATAGGAAAGACAAAAAGTTCGGGGCGGCCAGGGGCTTCCCGGGCGCTTATCTCGAAACTCCGCTCCGTCGAGCCCCGCGCGCGCTGTCATCCCACTTCCTGCTGCGGTTTCAATCTCGAGCTGCGCTCAGCGAATTTGTTGTGACGGCTGTCACAGCAGTCTCAGGCCGGCCCCCTCCCCCGTGACGGCCCCGCGCTTCTGAGAACCGAGAGGGGGCGCGGCGCGCAGGGCGCTTTCCACGCTGCCGTTTCCCGAAAGCGGCCGTGCGGTGCGAGCTCGCTCCGGGGCTTTGAAGAATCGGCGGTTCCGCTTTCGCTGGCCGTGCGCCTCGCGGGCCGCGGCCCTGCCCTTCTCCTCTCTCTTCCCCTTTTCGCTTCTCTCCTCCCCCGCTTCTCGTCTTCTGCTCGCTCTCCCCAGCCCAGCTTTCCTCCTCTGGTCCCCTTTCTTCTGTCTTTCCCTTCCCTTCCCTTCTCTCTGGAGCCAGGAAGAGACGGGTCTCGGGTCTCTGAGGCGGGACGGGGAGCGCGGGCGACAGGACGGAGAGGAGTTGGCGCCGTGCGGCGGGTCCCGGGGCGCAGCCCGGGCGCGCGCCCCTGAGGCACGCAGTGCGCAGGGCCCAACGGGCCGGTTCCCGGGCGCAGGAGCTCCGGGAGGAATCAGGTCAGGGTCTCCAGTTTTTGCGCTGGTCTGGCCCAGGGTCAGTTGGTTTGCCCAGTGTCTTGGGAGATAGGGAGGGGCCCAGGGCTCAGGGGAGGGCGACAGTGCTTTTTGTTCCGAGAACTGCTGCACAGGAGGGGGGCTTTGTGCCTACAGGTGCTGTGGCCTCCTGGGCGGCGGGGCAGAGTCCAATCTGGACCTGCGCAAGCCCTAGGACTTGATGTAATAGAGGTAGAAAAGATCTTAGAAGGCCTCCATTTTCTGTTTACACTCGGAGAAACTGAGGCATCGAGGCCAGCTCTGGTCTGGCAGGAAGTGAGGGACAGGCCTCAGAGACTCCCAGCCCCTCTCTGTTCACTGTGGCTTCCTGTTTCCCAGGTGGGGGTCTGGGATGCCTGACTGGGAAGGACACACCCTCTGTCCTCCTAGGTAGGCCTGGGGTATCATCTAGTTTGGCGCTCCATAGTGGGGTGGCCATGGATCATGAGAGTGAAAAGGTGGAGGTGTGGCAGCGCCTCTGCCATGGGGTGGCATTGTGCCCAAGTCCTTACCGTCCCATCCCGCAGGATTGGTGCTGTTGCTACCCAGGTCTCCCAGCCTGACAGGGAGGGGCAGTGAGATTCACCCCAGGCCATCCTGGAATAGGATCTTTGGGGCCATCTGAGCTGGACAAATGGGGACAGGGAGCCCCATTGGGGCTCAGAAGCTGGCAGCTGCCTGTTCAGGGTCCCCCACATCCCCTTGCATTGCTGCTCCCAGACCCTGGCCTTCTCCCCTCCCCAGGGAGGACTGCGCTGTCCCCACCCCATCTTCAGTGCTGGCCCTTGGCTGGTGGCATGCCCCTAAACCTCCGCTGGAGCAAGCCCCACATCCCGACTGCCAGGCAGCCGGCTCGTGGGCTACATCGACTGGACCGGCCTCCTCAAAGGCTGGCATTGTTTAGGCTCTAGCTCCCCAGCTAAGAGAAATTTAAGCCAACAACCTTGGGCGGGTGAGGGGGTGGGGCTGTGCCTGCGGGTTGTTATTGAGACCTCTCTCACTGCCATTGTCATGTAATTGGCCCAGTGTTCTTAGTTGGTGACTTTTCATGAAAGGAAGTGTTACTTCCTTCCCGCAGTGTGGAGGGTTAGTGGGGCAGCACCCAGGGAACCCAGAGGGGAGAGTGAGGGGTGCTGGGCAGCCTCAGACCAGTGGCTGCTCAGGCTGGTGCTGAGCGGCACTGAGGGGTGGCACAGTGTGTGGGGAGGGGGCCAAGGACGGCCTGTTGAGCCTACTGCACTCATCTTACAGACAGGTAAACTGAGCAATAGAAGGAGCGACTGAGTTGGTAAAAGACGTTTGTGTGATGCCAGGTCCCTACCCGCCCCTCTGCCCTGCACCCACTGCCCCCTGCCTGTGTCACCTTGCTGGCGTTGCCTACCTCCCTGCCCTGCTGAGTCAGTGGTAGTGGTCCCTGACTTTGAAGCCTCTGCCCAGGCGGGCTGGCCCAGGCCAGGAGCCACCGCCCTCTCTGTTGGTGGAAGGCTCTGAATGGAATCTCAATAGTGTTTTCTTTCTTCCCTTAAGATTAGGGGAACAGTGCCCTTATTCAAAGATGGTGGGGCCCCTGGGGGCCTCCAAGGCCAGGGAAATTGATTCGAAGGGGCCAGGGGCCAGAGGGTCAGAGCTCAAGCCTACACCATCCATACTGACCGTCTCTTGTCTTCAGTGACTTGATGACCCACTTGGGGAAAGCGGGCCTGTTTCTGCCCTCTGAGCATAGACAAGAAAGTTAGGCCGGGCGTGGTGGCGCACGCCTGTAATCCCAGCACTCGGGAGGCTGAGGCAGGAGGATCGGTGCGAGTTCGAGACCAGCCTGGGCTACAAAAGTGAGCTCAGGACCAGCCTCAACTGCATAGTGAGACCCTGTCTCAAAAAGACAAAAAAAAAAAAAAAAGTTAGGAGTCTTCCTACTGGGAAAAAATCCTCAGTTCCTTGAGCGCTTCAACTCTAATTCTGAATCTCAGCTCTATCACTGGGATGCTGTATGACTTGAGGCAAGTCACTGACCTCTCTGAGCCTCTTGACTGTTAGGTGGCTGGGAAGATTGGACAAAGCACATACAAGGTGGAGTACTGCTCTGCTATGAAGAAGGATAAATTAAGTCATTTGTAGGAAAATGGACACACCTGGAGATCATAACATTAAATGAAATACGCTTCAGTGTCACGTGGTTTCTCTTATATGAAAAACTCAAAGTACAGATAAAGATAAAAATAAAAGATAAATAATAGGAAGCAGGAAGGTTGATTTTTCTTATATTATTTTTATCTTGTTTTTTTTTTTTTTTTTATTTCTTGTTTCAGAACTTTATTTATTTTTATGGCCAGCTCAGCCTGCCCTCAGGGCAGGGCTGGCGCAGCTTGTGGTGCCCGGGATCGAACCGCGGTCCCTGAAACCCCCTAAGCTTTCCTAAGCAGGCACTTTAGACCACTGAGCCATCCTGCCGGGCCCCAAGGTTGATTTTTCTTAAAAGAGAAGGGGACCAAGAGATGCAGGAGGGGGAGTGGGAGGGGGAGAAGGGAGCAGGTGTGGAAAGAACAAAGTTGGGTGGTGACCATGTACTGACCCCTCATAAGGGAGCTTGTCATCCTGTCCCACTTGCAGGGATGCATAAAAATGCAAGCTTTTTAAAAAGTCCGGTGCCAGCCGGGCGTGGTGGCGCACGTCTGTAATCCCAGCACTTGGGAGGCTGAGGCAGGAGGATTGGTGTGAGTTCGAGACCAGCCTGGGCTACAAAAAGTGAGCTCAAGGCCAGCCTGAGCTGCATAGTGAGACCCTGTCTCAAAAAGACAAAAAAAAAATAAAAAAAATAAAAAATAAAAAGTCCGGTGCCAAAGCCGGGCGTGGTGGCGCACGCTGTAATCCCAGCACTTGGGAAGCTGAGGCAGGAGGATTGGTGTGAGTTCGAGACCAGCCTGGGCTACAAAAGTGAGCTCAAGGTCAGCCTCAACTGCATAGCGAGACCCTGTCTCAAAAAGACAAAAAAAAAGTCAGGTGCCTGACTACCAGAGCACTGAGTGAGTTGTGGAGCTCGCGGCAGAGAAGGGGATTTGGAGTGGCTGAGAACACACAGGCTGGTGGGGCCTCAGTGAGCCAGTGACCTGTCCCTGCGATGCGCCTGCCTCCAGGCCCAGCAGGGCTGGCAGGGCTGTGAGGACAGACAGGGAGGGAGGGGCCGCTGGGCGGGAGGTGCAGGTCTTAGAAGGGGGCTTAGGCTGCAGAGGGCCCTGGAGTCCATGGGGGTTCACTGCCCCGAGAAAGAACTGGCCCAGGAGGTGCTGCTGCTCCTCAGAGGAGCTTCTAAATGTTCGAGTGGTCCTATCAAGACCCGACCAGCGTGTTTTTACGAATTCCTGATTCAGATGGATGTTTTAATAAGAGGGAGGCTGGGAAGGTTGAGCGCTGGAGAGAGAACTGTTGTTGCACAAAGCCACCCCAAATTGAAAGCAGGCACAAGGATGCCAGTGCTCGACAGTAAAGGGAGAGGAGTAGGATGTCCAGAAGGACTCCAGTGTCCTCTGTGTGGGTGCGGCGATCTGGGAAAGCAGCATTGCGGGCCCTGGGGAGGGCATTGTGAGGACCGCTACTGTCCGACCAGTGGGAAGCCACAAGATGCCCATCTCTTCCTTCTTGCCGGGGATCCTGGATGTGTTGTGAGCGACCAGTGCACTGCTAATCACCCCCGGCTCGTGTCCCTGGATGGAAAAGTCAGGTCCACGTGGCATTCTTGGGGTGAGCACAGGTCTCGCTGTGTGGTTTAGATGGGTTTGAACTGGCCATGTAGCCCAGGTGGCCTCAGTCTTACGGTGATCCTCCTGCCTCAGCCTCTAGGGATGCACCACAATTGGCCAGGATCCTCTTTAGAGATTAATTGGATCTAGGACATGGTAGTAGATCTATAAATGATCAGGGAGGGGAGGAATTAGGGGAGGCAGGAGCACTAGCACCAAATGCATGCCATGGTGTTCTAACTTACTCATAGCGCATAGACATTTTACAACTAAATTTGGCTAGGTTTATAAGTGGAAGCCAGATCTGGACCTTGAATTAGGGGAGGAGAGGTTGTGGTTGCCGGGATAGGATGGTGGGCATCTTGGAGCAGTGAGCAGGGGACACTTGTGGGGCCAGCAGCCCAGGCCCTATCAGCACAGAGCGCGCCAGCCACCTCCAGAGGACAGGACTGTGGTCATTTGGAGAGTACCCCAAGGTGGCTTGGCAGGTGCTGTCCTTTCCTGGCGGGGGCTCTGGTGGTGACCTCCTTTCCAGGTAACCCGAGTGCCTGGACACGGCAGCCCAGGCAGTGCACCTGAGTTCTAGAACCAGCCCATGAAGGGACAAGAGGTGCTTGCCTGGCTGGTTTCCCCTGGGTGCTGTAAGTTCAGTGAGCACCAGAGGCTTTCAGTCACCTTCTTTTTTTTTTTTAAAGAATTTTTTATTTTATTTATTTTTTTATTGTTTCAGAACCTTTGTTTTATTTTATTTTTTTCTTGTTTCAGAACTTTTTTTTGGTTTGTTTGTTTGTTTTTTTTATGGCTGGCTCAGCCTGCCCTGACGGCAGGGCTGGCCCAGCATGTGGTGCCAGGGATCAAACCGTGGTCCCTGCAGCCACCCAAGCTTTCCTAAGCAGGCGCTTTAGACCACTGAGCCATCCCGCTGGGCCTTTCTTTCTTTATTTATTTTATTTTATTTTATTTTTTAAAAATTTTTTATTGTTTAAATTTAATTTTTTTTTTAAGAATTTTTTATTTTATTTATTTGTTTGTTTGTTTTTTTTCCTTGTTTTGTTTTTTGAGCCCGAGTGGGGTCTCGTGTTGCCCAGGCTGGCCTCAAACTTGTGGTCTCAAGGAGTCCTCCTGCCCCAGTTTCCCGAGCTGCTGGGATATGTAACAGTGTACCCAGTTGAGCCACCTTTTCTCTGGACCTCAACGGAAGCAACATGCAGGAGGGCTGCAGGGTATAGCCTGGGTCCCACTCAGAAAGACTTGGGACCTGTGGCAGTGAGCGGAAAGAAGCATGGTGGTATGGGGAACAGTGTGTAGGGGGCGATCATGATAGAGACTTAGCAAAGAGCTCAGAAGTCTCCCATTTCTAACTGGATGTTCTAGCACACACCTGTAATCCTAGCACTCTGGAGGCCAAGGCAGGAGGATTGCTGTGGGTTCGAGGTCAGCAGTGAATTCAAGGCTGGCTTGAACTACATAGCAAGACCCTGACTACCAGAATAATCCCTTCTGGAACTGCAAGAGGAGGCAGGGACCCTGGCCAAGAAGGCATGCAGGACATGTGTGAGCAGCTGCAGGTGTTGGCTGCACCACTGGGAACAGCTGTCAGAGGGAGGCTGTTTGGTGGTCCCAGTTCTCATGCCACTGGCTGCTGGGTCGATAGAGGTTTGTGTCTCTGAGGGAGACTCTGGGATGGGGCGACATCTCACAGGTTCCCAGCAAGTAGGATTTTCTGGGCTGGAGCAAAGCAAAGCAGAGCAGGGCCAGGTCAGATATGCAGAAGGCATCTGTCCTGAGGCCTGGAGGGCCTCCAGGGGATCAGAGATGGACAGGTACCAGGTGCCTCACTCAGGATGGCTGAGAAGCCAAGGTCGATTCGGCAGCAGTGGAAGCCTGGGGCCAGGCAGGGCTGGGGAATCCCTGAGGACTGGACCAGGGTCTCTCAAAAGTCCTGCTTTGGAGGGCAGCACGGGGCCCAGGAAGTGCCAGCTGGAGCTTTGCTTGTGCTCAGGGCTAGGCTGGATGTCTCTGCTGAATAATTCCTGGAGGTGGCTGGGTGTTTGGGGGTCACAGATGCAGGAGCCTTAGCAGGACCCCCAGTTTGCAAGCTGTTGTGGGCAGCGGATGGGGCAGGTTTTGGAAACTGGAGTCCTAGGCATCTGGGCCCTACCCAGCCCCCTCAGACTTGGCCTGAGGTTTTTTGTGGGTCCCTGAGGTTTTGTGGGCTGCTGGGACGGGAGGGTTGAGAAGCAGAGTGGGGGACTGGGGCCAATGGGAGCCTGCGAGCGCGAGTGTGTTCGTGTGAGTTCGACAGGCTGCCAAGGGCAGGCAGAGGGCGTGGCTGCCCGGCCGGCTGTGGCTCCTCGCCACCTGCTCTCCTCCCTGTGTCTCACAAGCCCTCTTCCCTCCTGTCCTTGCCTTTCTCTCCGCTCTCCCAGCAGCACCCCTTGTCAGAGGAAAAAAGAAGCAGCCCGAGGATGGTGGCTGCCTAAACACTCCTATGTCCCCAGGTCCGGATGCTGAGCGGAGCAGGAGCCAGAGCCCGATCCAGCTGGAGGAGGTGAGCCGGGCAGAGCCCCAGGGCCTCTGCCAGCCTGAGACGCATTCCTGTCCCTAGCACCACAGGGCCACCCGTGGCCTGCTTTGGAGGTGCAACAGTGGGCACTGGGCAACAGGTTTCAAACTTAAATAAGGCACTGATCGCAGAGCCCGCAGGGGGGGCACAGCCCGTGGTGCAAGACCGTGTTTGCAGCCAGTGGTGCAGCTGGCAGTGGCTGAGGCTGGGTGGACACAACCCAGCAGAGGGTCCCATGGCACCAGGACACCAGGAGCACCAGCTTTTAGCCTGGGGTCCTGGGGACGCTGAGCCCACCTCCCAAGAACTGGTAGGGGGCCCAAGATGAGCAAATTGAAGGTGTATTTTTTTTTCTTTTTTTTTTTTTGGGCTGGGGTTTGAACGCACAACCTTGCACTTGCCCAGCAGAGGCACTTGTGCCATGGAGCTATCTCCCCAGCCAGATGAGCAAATTGAGAGCAACATAAAAATACAACCCTCACCCAGAGAGGGCAGGGATTCCCCCATGGCCCCCAAACCACTGCCTTGGGCTCTGGCCCCAGTCCTTGACACTGAGCCCCCATAGCTGGCACCAGTACCAATACCTGTGTGACCCAGCAGCCATCACTGTGGCCCAGGGCAGGAGGCGAGGCATCCTGGCAGTCTGGGTGGGGCTGGCACCCAATTCTCCACGTGCTCAGCCGTGCTCAGCCCCAGCCCTGGGCCCACGCCTCCGTTCTCTCCCCAGGACTCCCCTGAGGCAGGCGGGGAGCGGGAGGAGGAACAGGCCTTCCTGGTCAGCCTCTACAAGTTCATGAAGGAGCGGCACACGCCCATCGAGAGGGTGCCCCATCTTGGCTTCAAGCAGAGTGCGTCCCTGGGGTGTAGGCAGAGTCTCTGGGGGAGGAGGGCCAAGAAGACCCCACCCAGGTAGGGCAGTGGGGCTGGCTCCTGAGGGGGTCATAGGACAACTCCGTGCAGGGTTGGGGCTGGCAGGGGGCAGAAGCAGACTTCCTCCCCGTGGGCTGTGGCAGTGGCGCCTGGGCCCAGCCTGGTATCATTGCATGGCCCTGTCTGGGTATGGAGGCTGCAGAGGCTGACAGCTGCCCTGCCTTCCCCTGCAGTTAACTTATGGAAGATCTACAAGGCAGTGGAGAAGCTGGGGGCCTATGAGCTGGTAAGCTGGGGCCCCTCTTTGTCCACATATCCCTTGGCACCCCAGGAGGGACAGGGAAAGGGGCCAAACTGCAGGCAGAGGAGGGAGAGCCAGCGCTCCCACCCCAGCCCGGACTGTGGGCGCTTTACTGCTGTAAGCAGATTCTCCTCTCCCCATCTGTTCTGTCCTGTGCTCCAGAGCTACCCAGGCCAGCAGGCAGGCAGGCAGGAGGCCATGGAGCTCCTTCACATGCAGCTCTGTCCCAGCCCTCTCTGCAAGGGGTACCTGGAGCACACAGTCACCCAGCATGGGTGTCACGGCTGACTCTCACCAGATACTTTTGCAGGTGACTGGCCGCCGCCTCTGGAAGAACGTGTATGATGAGCTGGGGGGCAGTCCGGGCAGCACAAGTGCAGCCACGTGCACACGCCGACACTACGAGAGGTAGGGCGGGACCCTGGGCTTCCCCTGCCAGGCTCTGGTGGAGGTCAGCTGGGAGCAGGGCTAGGCAGGACCTGCAGATAGATAGCCTGCACATGCCCAGTGGAGTGGCAGGAACTGTGTTCCAGCTGGCCATGCAGCGGGCATACATGCATATGTGATGCATCCTCACCAGGGCCCAGAGATGTGGGCAGGAGGCAGCTGTGGGCACTATCAGAGAGAGGGTTCCTCATGGGAGCCAGAATGGGGGCCTGGTGGACGTGCCTGGCTCTTCCTAGGCTGGTCCTCCCATATGTGCGTCACCTGAAGGGCGAGGATGATAAGCCGCTGCCCGCCTCCAAGCCCAGGAAGCAGTACAAGATGGCCAAGGAGCCACGGGGGGATGATGGGACTGCTGAGAGGGCAAAGAAGACCAAGGAGGAGAGGCCGGTGGCCCAGGTGAGTGCCAAGGGTCCTGGCTCTCGTCCACTCCTCAGCAGCTCCTCTCAAGTCGGCTGTGCCTACAGACCTCCCAGCATGGGCCCCAGAACTGTATCAAGGGTGGGAGCGGGGCGGGCACACAGGTCCTGTGGAAATGTGGCGTACCTGGACTCTGCCATCTGGCTCATATCTACTCATGTCAGGCTCGTATCTGGCTCATATCAGGCCCTGTCCTGATCCTGTGTCACTCACAGTACTGGGGCTCGCCAGAGCCACGTGCACCAAAGACCCCGCTGTTCCTGGGCCCTCAGGGAGGATGCCTGTCCCAGCCCCAGTTGTGAGGCCTGGCCTTTTCTCCTCCAGGTGACACCAGGAAAGACCAAAACGGATGCCATGGAGCTGACTCCGTTTCCTGGCCAGGAGGCCCCGGGGGGCAGCACGGAGCAGCCACGCCCAGCTCCTGGGTCCTCCTTGCCCTTTGTGGGTGCTGGTGTCTGCCCTGAGGCCTACAAACGGCTCTTGTCCACCTTCTACTGCAAAGGGACACATGGTGTCATGTCACCTCTGGCCAAGAAGAAGCTGCTGGCTCAGGTCAGCAAGGCAGAGGCCTTGCAGTGCCAGGAGAAGGGCTGTTGCCACGGAGCGGACGGCCCTGAAAGGGAGCTCACAGAGAGTTCCCAGAGCCCGAGAGGGCTGCCTGAGAACTTGGGGAGCCAGCAGGCTCCGCCAGAGGGGTTGTCGGTGTCAGAAAACAGTGTGCAGCCAGAGGCTCCAGGGGGCCCTTGCCCCGCGGCCCCCGTCTTCATGAGCTCCTTCCACGCCTGCCCCACTGAGGTGCTGCGACCCATCAGCCAGCACCCCCGGGACTTCTTCTCCAGTCTGAAAGACAGGATGCTGCTGGGGCCCCCAGGTGGGGTGGAGGGGCTTTCTGCCAAAGACCCGCCACTGGTGTGGGGTGGGGATGCCAGCCGCCCCTCTGCTTTCCACAAAGGCAGCTCCAGAAAAAGTAGCTTCTATCCCAAGCCCAAAGCCTGCTGGGTGTCCCCTCTAGCCAAAGTCCCTGCCAAGAGTCCTGTGCCCCTACCCACTATTCCCAGCAACCCTAGCCTGAGCAACAAACGCAGCCTGGATGAGGAGGGCTTTGTCCATGGTGGCAAAAAACTACGGGTAGTGTCCCCTTTCCTGAAGGAAGTGGACACCAAAGAGCGCGGGTTGAAGCCCACGGCACCTGGCATGGCCGTCTCCTGCCTGTTGGGCCCGGCCTTGGGGCCTGTCCCACCTGAGGCCTACAGGGGCACTATGCTGCACTGCCCGCTCAGCTTTGCCAACACCCCAGATCCACTAAAGGGCCAGGCTGCACTGCCCTTCAGCCCCCTGGTCATCCCCGCCTTCCCGGCTCACTTCCTGGCCACTACTAGCCACTCACCCATGGCCACCAGCCTGATGCACCTCCCCTCCACATCCTTTGACAGCGCCCTTCGCCACAGACTTGGCCCAGCCTTGCCTACCTGGCACGTGCCACCTGTCACAACCTATGCACCACCGCCCTTCCACTTGAACACCAAGCTGTAGGTCTGCCTGTCACACTGCTGCACTACAGAGAGTTGAGGTGCCCGGAGAGAGACGGGCACTACTAGGTGGCTCACTGCCTGGGACATGTAGATCAGGTGGCCTGGCACAAGCAATGTAGCAGTGGGAAAACTGGATTCATCTCAAGGAAGCAGCCCAAGGCCAGATTCTGGGCCCCAGGTGGGAGAGGACTTGGGAGAAGACGCGTACTGGTTTAGCAGCTCCCGATGCAGGAGCCAGGTGAAGCTTCCAGAAGTCCATTGCAGTTCAAGGTGTCCTGATGCCCACTGAAATGCAGTAGGAAGACACACTCAGACCTTTGCAAGGACATGTAGGCAGGACAAGCCGGTGGGGCCACCCGTGTGGTAGCCCAGGAGATGAGAGGCCGTTTGGTGGTCTGGAAGCCACATCCTGCAGAAGAGCAGCCCAAGCAAATCCTCACCTCCATACCAGATCTGCAGGCCTCGTGGCAGATCTCAGATCTTCAACCTGCCTCATCAGGTTGAGCTGCAAGACACCTGTGGGGCACCTCGTGCAGCTGGGAATCCAAGGCTCATAGCAAGCTGGTGACCTGGCAGCCAAGTGCAGAGCAGGGTGGTGCCCTCCTGCTAATGTTAATGGTGGTTGCAGCACAGAGCTGACCTCGGGACTGTAGGCCCCAGGACCTGATGTTCCCTGTGCGGTTGGAGATGGAGCCTTGTCCTGCTTCCCAGGCTGGTCTCAAACTTCTGGGCTCTGGTGACTTTCCAGAGTAGCTGGGACTGAAGGATGTAAGCATGAAGTCGAAAGTCAGCCTGCTGTGGGCATGCATGGAGCCCTGTGGGCCCGGCTGCTGGGCACAGTGGCCATCACTGCCTACCTCCACTTCCTGTCCCACACAGATGGTCACCAAAGGCTGCTGAGGGAGAGGAGAGGCCGGCTGCTTCCCAGGCATCTGCCTTGGCAGTGAATGCCTGTGGGTTTCACATGTGCCTACTTGGGAATCATGAGCTCAGCACAGCTTCACACCAGGTGCTGGAGAGACAATGCCACCTAACGGGGATGCTAGGGTGACTTGGGCTGGATCAGCAGGTGGCCGCTGAGCTGCATCCCAGAACTTGGTCTGCCCTCTGGGACCAGGCTGCAGGGACACTGGAAGTCACAGTGGAAGACCAAAGCCAGGCTTGGGGTGGGGATCACTGTGGATGGCAGAACCCAGGCCAGGCAACACAGTAGGCCCAGCACAGGTGGCCAGGGCAGGAAGGCAGCTAGCTGCCCGTGGAAGGGCTCGGACCAGGTGTCCTCCGAGGAAGTCCAGCAGTGGGCCGACTATTGCTGCCATGTGAGCATAGGTGGGCTCTGTGAGGGCCTCTCCTGCTTCCCAGGCTCCAGGGACCTGAGGACGCCAGCCTGAGTTCCTAGATGACCACCCCTGAGACCTCGGCTGCACGTACCACATGCTGCTCATTTCCCCCAGCCTGGGGTACCCTGTAGGTGATGGGGGGCGGTGTTCCCTGGATGCACAGGTCATGGGTGTTGCATTCTCTGGATGAGGTGGGGGCTACCAGTTGTAGAGTTCCTGGTTGAGATGGGGCAAGGTCTCCTGGCCCCTTTCATTCCCAAAGCAGCACTGACTTTAAGTCTTACAAGAGCAGGTGCAGTGTTCCGTGTGGGGATGGGGCGCCCCCTGTAGGCAAGTCTACAGAATGCTTTGCACAGCCTCGGCATCCTGAATGGTGGATACTGGGGTTGGAAGGGAAGAGCATGGTGGCTCAGCTTGGGCCCTGAAGACAAGAGCTGGGTGCAGGCCAGGCTTCCTAGGAAAGCCCTGAGCTCCAGTGTGCTGGCCTTACATAGCCCCTGTGGGTTTTCCACTGTCCATGATTCCCTGGGGTAAGTGACTCACCATTTACAAATGCGGACGCTAGATGCAGAGGATGAGGCCCTCCAGATGATCACTACCACCTTGCTCCCCACACTCCTTTGCTGCATCCCCGACAGGCTTCCCCGGCGGCCCGCAGTCCAGTGGGATCAACGGGGCCTGTGTTGGGGAGGTGTGTGAATATTTCAGGACCATTCTTAGGACCTCCCAAAATGTCAGTGACCCTTGAGTTGCTTATGGGGGCAGAGTGGAGATCACTTTAGAAAAGCACTGACTGCTTCCCATGGTTGTAGGTGTGCATCGCCAGACCCCAAGCATCTGTGCCGAGGGCCATTACTGGTGCGGCAGGGGCACTAGTTTCCTGGAGCTCTCACCCGCCAGGGCTGAGGCAGGTGGAGAGCCTGTGATGAAAGCGCATCTGGGATAGTGTGGCTTGGTCTGCTTTGGGGGTTAAGATACGTTCACCTTTGCCTCCATTTTAAGTGTATAGTCCTGGCATTAAATCTGCAGCCACTGTC
>PVJA010020536.1:0-36858 GCA_004027025.1 Myocastor coypus | reverse complement strand
TCGGTTGGCCCAAGGCTGAGTGGAGCAGGGCGGAGAGCATCCAGTTCATGGCGGCAGAACAGCAGCAAAATGGTGGCAGAGGCAGCCAACCAAACAGGGCAGCAGAGCAGCAGCACCAGCTCGAGCTCCAGTCTGTCTCTCTGTCTCTCTTTATATTACATTCAGGCTCTCCACCTTAGCTCCCGCCCTAGGCTACACCCATAATCCCAGAAGTACTTCCACCCATGATCCCATCAGTACTAAAACCCATAATCCCAGGGATCAAGGATCAAGTCTCAAACTCTAGAAGTCCCTGCCAGTGACTCCATGAGGCTTTGGGGGGACAACTAGACATAAACCATAACACCATGGCCTGAGGCAAAGATGGCCTGGTGGCCAGTGTTGTGGCTGCTCAGAAGCTTCCAGGCGTAAGTGCATCGACTGGGAAACTAAGTTCTAAAAAGTCATTTTAAAGAATGTATTGGGTACAGGGTCTCACTACGCAGCTTGACTCATAGGGATCCTCCTGTTTTCAGCCTCCCCAGCCCTGGGATTACAGGCAGGTGCCACCACACCTAGACTTGGTGGCCAGCACAGCATGCCTGGGGATGGGGCTGGCATGGCATGTGGTGCTAGGGATTGAACCCTGGTCCCTGCATTTGCCTAAACAGGCTCTTAGTCCACTGAGCTATCTCACCAGCTTGAAAATTCCATTTTTATAGCAGGTTGCATAACAGGTAGATTATTTACACTCTCCTCATTTCAAAATAGAGGACTGGTGACCTTAATTACTTTTCTCAAACACGTTTTGCCATGACACAAGCAAGGAACATATCTGACATTGTGACCTGGAGCACATGCATAGGTTCAGGCACAGATGCACACGTGCTTCTGGAATTGGAGGAGGTACATTCTCAGGAGCACGCTCACTAAAATTCATGACAATTTTATATTCTCTTATCTTCTCCTATCCTCTTCCTCCTTCCTCTTTTCTCTATTTGATTTTAAAAAAAGTTTTCAGTTGATCTTGCCCTTCTCTGATGGGTATTGACCTATGGCTAACAGCGCCAGGCCTGATGAAGTGCACACAACCTTCTCATTGCCCTTCCACCTATTAATCTGCTGGTGTGGCAGAGACGGTCTTTGGTCACATGTGTAGGACCTAGGGAAGTCTCCCTGGAGCACTAAAGAAAATGTATCTCACCACTTCTGCTTGTGAGACCCAGAGATGCTATAGATATTCATCCAAGAGACTGTGCATTCTCTGGAGTGGCTTTAGCTCTCCCTGTCAAATATCTGAACAAGGATGATGAGGAAGGTCATTAGAGCCTTCCAGAGCCGTGTGCCCTGCACTTAGCTAAGGCCTTGGAGAAGGGTCATCTCATTTATTCTTTGCCATAAATCTGTAAGGTCAACATCATTAGCCCCAGTTTGTAGATGAAAGAACTAAATTCAGAGAAGAGAAACATCTTAGTCTCTTCATCATTTGGGCAAAATACTCAGTGTAGGGATAGGACCCCAGCAGGCAGGGATAACATAGGGGTTCCCCCCTTAAGAACAAGAGGGGGTTATTCTAGAGTGTCTTCAGTTAGCTCGCAGGCAAGATACACTCAGCGATCAGTGTTCTCTGTGAATGAACCGTTCCAAGAAGGACAGGCAAAAATAAGACTCCTCCCACCTCTGCCAAGATTTGCATTATAGACCCTGAGCAATAAGAGGGTAGCCAGTCAGATGCAGCCACCGGGGAGGGATAAGGAGGGTCCTGGAGCCTCAGACAGCATGAAACAGCATGGCTGCTGCACGCTCGGCAGTCACTCAGCTCAGGGCCCCCCCCCCCCCGCTCCTGGGCGGGGGGGCTTTGTACTGCTTTCTTCTGCAAATAAAGTTACTTTTCCTCTGCACCATTTTGGACTCCTCTCCCTATGTTATGGAAGAAAGTTCAGCATGGGAAAGCTGGTGGGTGAAGCCCACCCTCATGGTCCTCCACCAACGCCCTTAACTTCAAGGAACAAAGGTTAGGTTTAGGTGGGTGCATGCTTCCAGAAGTTTCAGTCCTTGCATGGTTAGCGGCACAGTGGAAGGGTTTCAGGAAAGGAAAGCTGTCCACATTACAGCAACCAGGAAGTAGGGAAGGAAGCGAGGAGCCAGGGAGGGAGAGGAACACTTCCGGGCAGCACTCCCAGAGACCCGCCTCTTCCGGCACGAGGCCCCTCCTACCAGCAAGGCAGCTGTGCTTGCCCCATGGAGAGCACGGGAAGCTTTCGCAGGAAGTCCAGACCTAAACCATAGCAGTCAGCAGCCATCTGGCTCACAGCGGTGGAGCTGGGCTTTAAACCTAGACCTATGAGTCCATAGTCTCTCTCTCTCTTTTTTTTTCACGTGCGTCAGTTTGCATACCCTCCTCCCACTTCCTTCTGGGGCATCCTGCAGCACTCCAACGGCCAGACACTGGTCCCTGTCTTCTGTGGGCTTCATTGTAGCGGCTATCATCTTGTGGGCGGATTAAGTTCCTTGCTTAAATGCATTGTAGAACCCTTGGGGGACAGAAGTGAGGCGGAGGCCACCTTGCTGCTGTGTTAGGAAGGGGCGGAGCTGTCGCTCTTCTTTCTCCTCCTCCACCTCTTCTTCCTCTTCCTCCACCTCCTTCTCCTCCTCCTCCTCTTCCTTCTTCTTCTTATTCTTTCTTCCCTGCAGCAGCATCCCCAGACCTATCCTTCAGCATCCCAGGCACTGAGAAGCAGTTGTGGGGACACAGTGGCAAGATGTCACGTGCTTGGCCCATTCACCAGCATTGTGAGCAGTTCGGACAGGCACAGAGCTGGGCTGCAGGGACCCTGCATTGGGCCAAGATTCCTCGACCCTGACTTTGGCCTCGGCTGATGTACCCACTCAACAGCTGCCATGGTACACTCAGAGGCCCAGCTCCATTAATAATTAAGCTCCACGTCAGACAGGCTTCCCTGGACCAGGCCTGAAGCCCATTTGCTTCTGGCCTTTTCCAACGATTTTTAGGCAGTTGATTCCATGACTTTCCTAGTTGCTTGTATGTCTTGCAATGAACTTGATGTATACGTTCCCTCCATCCCTGAGTATCTAGCCTTCTTCCGAATATGTCCTGTGAGGGAAATGAGCCTTTTCAAATGAGAACATCCATTCTGTCCTCAGAGCGTGAGGCCTGGGCCACACCTATTCAGTAAAACTCCTCGGTTCATTAACTTCTAAGAAGTTCACAAATAGCAGTGTTTCGCCTCATGAGGCATCGTGTGATAAATCTTGGTGAAAGGTGGCCTGGGATAGCACAAGAGAAAATTGTCAAGGAGTTAGGATTTGCAGTGAGAGAAGAAAAAATAAATCCTGGCTCTTCTATCGCGGAGCTTTTTTTGTTCTTGAGAAAATTGTTCAAGAGCTCAGGGTCCTCATTTGTACAGTGGGGGAATCCTGGCATGCGCAATTGCTTTCTGAAATTAGTAATTACGTATTTAAGTACCTGATGCAGAGCAGATATTCAATTACAATTATTACTTGAGAGTGAAGACTGTGGTCATTAAGATTCTTCTGGTTGCAAACAACCAAAACTGATCAGGTAAGCTAAATGAGAAAAGCACTTCGTCTGAAGGATACCAGAATGGATCATAAGAATAGATCATTTGAGAGGAATAGCCAAATAAACAAGATGCAAGGCAGACAGGCTACGGGCCCCTCCAGAGAGCTAAACTGAGGCAGCAGTGAGCTTCTCAAAACACCACTGCTAAAAAAAAAAAAAAAAACGTCAGCTGCAGACTGTCAGCTGTATTGTACAGACGAGGCCCAGGAGCCCTGCCCCTCAGTTAGTGTGCACTGTAGAGACGATTTCCACATCTGAGCTCCGCCTTTGTTCCTGAAGGGACCCTGGGCCCTGGAGACATAGGCAATGTGGCTTGCCACTAATGTAGGGCACTCCCTCCCAGAGCGACCCTTCCCTTCCAACATGTGTAGCCTTAACAAGCCAGAGAATGATCAACAGGTGGCATCTCCTGCGTATCACCAGAAATGACAGGGACCAGTTTCAGGTGGAGCGGGGGAAAAGGTCACAATCTCCACTTCGTGTGCCTCAGTTCCCAGACACTTCTGTGACGTCAACTGCTCACCAGTGTGAGTAGCTCTCACCACAGGCCTGCCCGCGTTGTGCCTCTGACTGTCTTACTCTCTCAGGATATTGGAGAACCGAGTCCTACGGACACCATGTTCATCTTAGTCAATGACGTATCCCAGGACTCTCTGGATTCCAAGTGTGGCCACTGAATGGGACCTCAGAGGTCACCAGGTCGGGTGGTCCCCAGTCTTTGTCATACATTAAAATCTCTTGGGAGATTCCGGTAGTGGTGGCCACATCCAACCCGAGAAATTCAGGCTTCATTGGTGGGGTGGGGGCCCAGGAATTCAACGCTTTTCAGTAACCTCATGTGATTCTCTTGTGCAGTCCTGGTTGAGAACTGTTGCTTTGGCCGGAGATTTATTTCATTTCCCAGACAGGAAAATGGAAACTCAGTGGGAAACAGGAAGACTTGCGCATAAGGCCATCAGCCTGGTTATTTGTCAGACTAGGAGCAGCGCTCAAGAGTCCTGATAACCCATTCGATTTCCTTTCTCTTTGGACAATTCATTGTCCTTTCTCCAGGAGAACCAGAAGGGCTTCCAGAGCAGGTTTAGATTCGACATGGCATAGAGATGAGCCTCAGGCTGAGAGGAATGAAGGCTTGGCGGAGCAACTGACACTCCGCAAGATTCGTCCCAAGGAAGACCTTATGCTGAGACAAAAGCGCGCTGTGAACTACGACACGCCACAGGCACCTTGCGTCTGGGGTCACCACAATCACAGTCGGGAGCGATCATGTGATCACTGTGTTTCAAATCTACAGTGATGCTAAAGGAAAAAGGACCGCTCTGTGTGATGCTGGGACCTGTGCCCAAGAGGGGCTGCTCAAGCCAGCTTCTGCAGACTCTAACCAGGCCCAAGTAGCTTTGTCATTAGATGTCTATGCCTGATTCCCGGCAGAGAAATGCAGATCATAGAAGAGGAAAGATCAAATAATAATAACAGTAATAATAATAATAATAATAATAATAATAATAATAATAATATAATTTAAAGCTTAAAAAGGATTCAAACAAAAAGTATAAAAGTTATATATGGGGAGCTAGGAAGATAATTCAGCAGTCCAAGCACCTGCCTGGAAAGTTTAAGGTCCCGAGTTTGATCCCCAGCACCGCGTGCCATGCAGGCCCTGGAACCTTGAGCATGCCGTGCCAGCCCCAAAACAGAGCATGGTGGCATACAGCTGTAATCCCAGTGGTGGGGGGAGGCTGAGACAGGAGGGTCCCTATGAGTATAAGGTGTGAAGCAAGACCCAGTACCAATGAATAAACAGAAAAGAACAACAACCACAACAGTTGTGTATAGGTGTAAGAAGGCACACGGTTGGAAATATTACCCAGGGCCCTGCTTCATTGCTTTCCTAAAAACAAAGAGATATGCTGATCCAGGACAGACTGTGAAGGCCAAGCAGACTGCAGGATTTATACGTTTCTGCTGGAGGTTGTTTGGGTACTGTGATGGTTTTTGAAAAGGGAGCGGAGAGGTTAGGCTCAGAAATGGGCTTGGGTAGGCGAGACTTCATTAGAGGGTGCCGGATGCCAAGTGAGTCACCCTCAGATGTTACTGTTGATGGTTGAGTTTTTAGCAGTGTGTTCAATGAAGCGAGTGATCGTTGATGGATTAGACGAGGACAATCTGTCACTGATGGATCAAACAGGCTGAAAGCCAGTCCTGTAAAACAATCCATCTTTCTCTGACAGGGAGAAGCTTCCTTTTTATTCTCATTTGGTAGTTCGAACTTGTAGGGTCAAAGGATTTGCATCTCCAGGTTTAAAAGACTATCCAAAGGCTGGAAACCGCGGAGTGGAATAAATCCAAGGCGAGGTACACTACTCTGAACTTCTAGAACATGACGGGCAAGGAAAAAATTCCAAAGAGAAGACAAATCGCTCCCAGATGATCAGCAATTAGGATATTTGTTGACTTTGGAATAGCATCTCAAAGCTAGGAAGCAACTCAGCAGTCATCAAAACCTTGAAGAAAAACCAACTTCCACCTGGAAGTCCTTGCCCAGCCAAACTGTCACCCCAAATAATGACAGAATCCTCAAAGGCACTGGATGTCAAAAAATTTCATTTCTCTTATATTGTTTGTCAATAATATTCCTGGGTTAAGATCTCCACAAAAAGAAGAGAATAGGTTGGAAAGATGAAGGTTAAAGACCTAAAGACAAAGGGATCTAAAATTAGAGAAAGGTGGGGAAGATATAGAAAGCTTGCAGGATGAGAACCGCACAGCAGCCGTGCAGGACCGTTAGTCTACAGGTCGCTCCTGGGTTGAAGATGCATACATGCAGGTCCCAGCTGACTGCCTTCTTTTTGACCTAGGGTGGAATCTTCTGGCGAGCCTAACTCTGGTTGTCTGCTGTCTGTTGCATTTCCTGGTTCCTAAGCATGACTCAGAGTCTATCCAAGTCAAGATTCCCTTGGAAACCTTGACATTGAGCGGACCACAGGGCCCTCTTGTCCCACAGCTGGTTTTGCGCCTGCTCCTCACTTTAGGGCCAGGTGCACAGGGCATAACAAGTACAAACAAGTGATAAATCAAACGTCACAGCACAGCGATTCCTCCTGCGGATAAGGAATAGGCACTTGGGGGAGAAATACAGACGCCTCATATACATCTGATCCCCAGTAACTGGGGTGGGGTGATTCCAAGAATCCCCCAGGACATCAAAATCCACAGACACTCAAGCTCCCCTTTACATAAAGTGGTGTCCTGTTAGCATGTAATCACCACAAATCTTCCTCTAGCCTCGAATCACTTGTAAATCACTCGTGTACCTGGTGCAGAGTGAGCGTTATGTTATATACATGTTTCATGTATTGTTGAAGGAATAGCAAGAAAAAAAAGTCTATGCATGTTCAGGACAGATACGATTTTATTTTCCCCGAATATTTTCAATCTGCTGTTGGTTAAATTCATAGAGGCAAACCCTGCTAAAACAGACGGCTGGCTGGACTGGTAGTTCTTGATACTCAATAAACTCAAAGATTCTTTAAACTGTAACTGTGTCTTTTATATTCTTCTGTATGCATGATACATTTTGCAATTTTAAAAATGTGGACGCTCTGATCTAAATAAATCCGCAGTGATGATTACGATGCCTCTTTCTGAAGATGCATTATTTTCAGGACTCAAAGAGCTCAGTGAAAACTCCACACGGTTAAGATGAACAGTCTCCCCGTTATCTTCCTGCTGCAGGAGAGATTATTTAAAAAAATAAATAAATAAATAAACTGATTTCTTACTGTTTGAAACCTAATCAGAATGGAACATGTTTTAATTTTGTGGATCATCTTGTACATTTATTAATGACTGACCACCCATCTGACCACCCCCTGACACACCAGGACTTCCTAGTCATGGGGACCCTCAACAGGGAGGCGATACCTCCTTCCCTTCACCATGAGTGACAGCTGGAAGCTCGCTCTGGCCCCATTTGAAGGCAGGACTCCCCAGGGCTGCTCCTGACCTTCAGAGTATAATTACTTCCATTGATATGGGGGGCTCCCTGGTCAATGCATTTCTCACATCCCTGGTCAAAGGGGGAGCTTGGGGCGATCCGTTGGATATGGCAAAGCCAGACTCATGTACAAATTCATCCTGGCATTCTCGTCTTCTAAGCCTTTGAATAGCTTCTTCTCCAGCACACCAAGACCGGTGATTCCACATGGCTGAGTGGGGCCATCGTGGTGTTCAGCGGTGCAGGCGTCCACCAAGCAGACTGTCCAAGCCACTCTGAGTTCCTAGAGCCAGCACAGGAAATCCACAATCTGTACTTTGTGAGCCTATATCAATTTTGCCATTCTGATCTTAAATTCCACCCCATTCCTATCCTCCAGATTTCTATATACACCGAGGGAAACGGTCCCTTTCTGTGAGCCTAGTCACCCACATGTGGACTGTGGGAGAAATGAGCGCAGGGTGGCACATTCCAAGCTAAGTCCCCATCAGCAGCTCCACCTTGACTTCTGCCTACTGGGTCCTTCTGTCCCATCCCCTCCCTCTGGCTGGGGTCCTGGCCCATCAGGCTGGCAACCTCTCCCTCTTCCCCTAGTCTTTCTCTCCTGGCATTGATGCCAGTCTCACCAGCAGGACCTAAAGGATGCGCAGTTTTGTAGCACAGAGGACTCCACCCCAATAGGCCCATTGTTTACTAACCAAGGAGGGGAAGGAGAGTCGACCAAGGAGCCCCGTAGGTAGGTGAGTAATGGTAATCATGATGACGCTTAGCGCGAAACCTTCTGGCATCTCACAGCGTTCAATCTTTCTGTGCTAAGCCTAGATCGGTAAAGAGGGATCGTGACGTCCCTGTCCCTCTAGGCATCATAGGAAGCTTCCATGTGAGTTGAGGCTGAGACAAACCTCTTGAAGCTGGAGAACGAATCTGCAAACAGGCCATACCTGCCTTCCTAACACGATTTGCTGGGTTTTGCTCACGAAGTGTGTATAATGACCTTAGTTGCTTTTGTTTGTGTTTCTTTAATTGATAGTGTGAACACCCTTGCCCCTAAGATTTACCCAACCTTCCTTCCGCGCTTTCTTTTCTTCTGCTTTGATCTCTTACTTGGACCAATCCGGGTAACTTCCTCATGGATTTTTTTCAAGCCTCCCTGTATTTTGGATAATAAATATTCCTGATAAATATAATTATCAAATATATCTTCCCTTTCCCATCGCTTTCCTTCTGACGTTTACTTTATTGCTTTTTATTGTACCGCCGTCCTTGGTTTTATGTATTATTTCAACACATTCATCTTGTTTCTGATGTTATCTTTCCTTTTTAATATTCATAAATGGATTCCTTCAGAATGGAGAGACAGACTCTGTTCTATTTTCTTCTAGATACTTGATTATTTTTTTATGGATTGGACTTTTATTTGTATCGCTGGCCCATTGGTGTCTGTGGTAAGTAGTAGTGAAAAGTCCGGCCTTTCCCGTCAAAAAGACAGAAGTTCAAATTCTAATTTTTCTCCCTATCTCCTATGTTGCCTCTGATGGAAGTCATTTGTCTTTCTGACTCTATTGTCTTAGATTAATTCGCCATGAAATATTTCCCTTCTTAAATATTTTTAATATGAAATATAGTACATAAATAAATGCATAGAGCAAATGCATGCTTTGTTATCTTTTTAAAATGCTCTCTTCCTTAGCATTCATTCTTCGAAGAAGATTCCCTTGTGAGGTGTTTCACCGAATTTTGACAGATGACACCAAGTCTCACTTTCTTTTTTTTTTGTCTTTTTGAGACAGGGTCTCGCTATGCAGTTGAGGCTAGCCTTGAGCTCACTTTTGTAGCCCAGGCTGGTCTCGAACTCGCACCAATCCTCCTGCCTCAGCCTCCCGAGTGCTGGGATTACAGGTGTGAGCCACCACGCCCGGCTTCAAAGTCTCACTTTCACATTGTCCCGTGCAGTGGGGCCACTGGTGGCTCAAGTAGTGCCCAAGAAGGGAGCTTTAAGCGGCTGGGAAGTCAAACAGTCACCACGGTGGTCGGGCTGACGAGAGACTCGCTCGCTCGCAGAGGAGGAAGAGGAGGACGGGGAGGGTGTGAGACGAATCAGCGGCAAAACGGAAGCCAAAAGTTGGGCCTCCCAATTCAGGGGCCAGAAGTCAGCCCTGGAATCAGAACTGGAAAGATTAGATAGCAGCGCTGATGAGAGATAAGCAAAAGAAGTTGGTAAAGATCGGCGAGCATATCTACGCAGCCCCCAGAGGAGCTATTTCTACTCCAACCCCCCTGGCACCCCAGGAGAGAGACAGCACCGAGGGGCTGGAGGGAGCCAGGGAAACACAGGTGCGCGCTTGCCTTCTTGGGCTTAATGTTCCTAGGCATGAGCGAGCGCTCTCTCTTTCTAGTCATTTTAATGTCTTCTTTTTGCTATTAAATATTCATAATCTTATTTGAATAAATCTCTTCCCCTACGTGCTATTCAAATTTTTTACCACCGTAAATGGGTTCTTTGTTTTCATTTTATTTTCAGTGTGCTGCTGGTACATAACAGAACAATGGATTTTAGAGGCTGCCTCTTAAACCCCACAATTCCAGAGGACTCATTTATTACCACTAATAATTTTTTGGTTGATTTCTTTTGATTTTCTAGGTCACTAGTAAAAAGAAATATTTGTATTTTTTTCCTTGGTATATTTATACCTTTTATTGTCTTTTTCTCCAGCAGTTGCTATAAGCTCTTCTGGTGCTATATTAAAGAGGCTCTATGAAGAGAACATTTTGTTTTGTTCCTGTTTTGTTTTTGCTTTTAAAGAAAAACTCTAACATTCTAACATGCATAATGTGTCTTGCATCTGAAACTCAACGATTGATTCTAAATAATTAATTTAAACAGGGAATCTATACATCCAATTACAAAGACTTACCTAAATTATATACAAAATGCATTTTGAACATGTCAATGGCATTTCTGACACGTGTTATAATAACACTTGCTTTTTCTACTAATATGATCAATTATATCGAGCCTTTTAATTTCTGTATGACAGCCTTTGACCTCAGTAATCAAAGCCAACATGGGTTTAGTGAACATTCTCTTCAAGGGCTTACTGCATCTCTTGAGTTTTCTTTGCCATTTATAACTCCAGTTTTTCAAAATAAACTGTCATCGTTTGCCCTGATGGATGGTATCTGTTTGCTCTTGAGAATTAGCTTGCATTTGTCTCAAAAATATTAGTTAATATTCCACTTTCGGTGGTATTCTCAATATTGACATAAAATGCAAGTGTCCCTGATGTTTTGAAGGGTGTGTGTGTGTGCGTGTGTGTGTGTGTGTGTGTGTGTGTGTGTGTGTGTGTGTGTATTTAGTATAGGGTCTACAGGGTCTCACTACACAGATTGGACTTGTAGTGATCTTCCTCTTTTCAGCCTCACAAGCACTGGGACTACAAGCCTCCCGACCATGCCCAATCTCAATTGCTGTCCCAGCGTGCCCTGAGGGGCGGGACCAACACAGCATGCCGGGGATCAAACCCTGGTGTGTGTGTGTGTGTGTGTGTGTGTGTGTGTGTGTGTGTGTGTGTGTGTTGTTTTTTTTTTTAATTTTATTTTAAAGAGTAAAAATAGCAGAAACAAAGATAGAAAAACAGTAACAAACAAGAGTACATACAGTACAGAATTTCAGAACAAGAACAAAAATTTAACACTGGTTGTATTACATATTTTCATCATCAAATCTGTTTAGATTAATAGATATATGTATGTAAGATGGGTCAAATAATTAAACATTAACATTTTTCCATAAACCTTAATTTTGAACCTGGTGTTTTAAATGTAGGGAAACCCACCTAGGAAATCTACCTTAAGCAGGTTTCTTGTGTGGGATAAATTTTAATAACAGTGCTTACCATTTCTTATTCAGCTATTAGTCTAGTTATGTTTTATTTGTTTCACATTAGTTGTTGGAATGTAACATACATTAAGGATTACACATTTCCAGTGAGATCTCAGCTTTGTTACCATGTAACTAAAAATAAATTCTCCTACTCTATTACAACAAATGCAAAAGAAATAGTATTTGCTTTCTCACTTGCCAGCATGGTGGATAATCTCACTGGTGTTGAGGGCTCTTCATCAAGAAATGATGGACTCAGACTCAGTGGTCCAAAGTCCAGCAGCTGTTCTCGGTAATAGCCAACCCACTGGGTGCAGAATTCTGAGGTACCTCATGCATTGCACGGTATGTGGTGGGGAGAGAGAGAGAGAGAGAGAGAGAGAGAGAGAGAGAGAGAGAGGGAGAGAGGGAGAGAGGGAGAGAGGGAGAGAGGGAGGGAGGGAGAGAGGGAGGGAGGGAGAGAGGGAAGGAGGGAGAGAGAGCAAGAGAGAGAGAGTGTCTTCTGGCCTCTTTCTTTTTTCATTTTCAATCATGAGGACTGAAACCTTACCATTTTAGCTAATCCTAATCAGCTTCCAGAGCCTCCGACTTTAAAGACAATAGCTAGATTCACCTTGACCCTTACTGGCGCATGAGAGAGAGATTAAACTTCAACACAGGAATCCTTGGAGGACATGTCCCAGCCGTAGCCAACATCCAAGTCACTGTTGGTGTTAAGTAGATGCGTACAAAGTGAGCCCCTTTCCTCAGGGCACATAAATTTTAGTTTGTAAAGTTGTTCCTCTTCTATTTTATTCCCATTCATATTCATCTTTTTATCTTAGATAGCTGCACAAGTTTATAAAATAATACATTTGAATGATTTTTATCTTGCCCAGTCCAAAATGGTAGATTGAAATTTTATTTATTTATTTATTTATCTATTTATCTATTTGTTTATTTAGGTATCTTTCAGGGGAGGATCTACAGGGTGTTCAGGGTCTCACCACGAGACTGGACTTGTAGTGATCCACCTGTTTGCGGCTTCCCAAGAGCTGGGATTACAGGTGTGCTCCACCACACCCAGTCTCAGTTGCCATCTCAGCTCAACTGAGGGATAGGACCAGCACGGCAGGCCCGGGGATCAAACCCCTGTCCCCTGCACCTGCTTGTAGGTCTTTTAATCTGCTTAGCTATTTAGCCAGCCCTTTAGGTGATTGAAATTTTAAAGGGCACAAAAATATCATCATTTTAAAAGGTAATAACACAAATATTTTGAAGTGTAGGGAAACGGAAGTTAAGCCCTAAGGTATTTTCAATAAAAGGCTAAATAAATAAATAATAAAAGGCTAGAACATTAATCTGGGCACCTCGGAGTCCCTCATAGCATGTGCTTCGTTTCCTGATGGCCTTTGCCTTGTGTGGTTAGGTGGTGAGCTGATGAAGGGTGTCTCCCACAGTCTCCGCCCCTCCTCCTCTGTGCTCTTGGCTCTCCCCGTGGCCCCATCCACAGTGACTCCTCTATAATGAGGCCCACACGTCAGAGCCTACTTGAAGCATGACCACCGGGGCTACAGCCACTTGGGAAGCTACGGCAGGAAATGGATTCTTCTCTTAACTGTTCCCACGGAGCGAGGCCCGGGGACTCTCCCACCTCCCAGCCCGGGACTGTGTGTCTGGCACCCAGGGCAAGCACTCTATAGTGGTGGAGGCTGGCACTCCCAGGAAAGCTCAGGGCTTTGGAAGGAAGCACAGTAGTGGAACCCCAAGCCCTTCTCCACTTCTTTCCGCTCTCATGGTTTCACTCAGCCGAGGAGCAACCCAAGAAGCCCCAGAGAACCAGGTCCTTCATGATTGCTCTCAGGGGAGTCATCCACTGCATGCAGCCTGGTGACTGCCAGGAACTGTGCCCAAGTACCTAGAAGGTCCTGTGGAGCGTGGAGCTCCCCTGTCCCCAGGGTGCCTCATAGGTCTCCCTCCTCTCTCTCTCTCACTCTCTTTCTCTCATGATCCTTTCTGGATCCCCAGTCTCTGAGCCTTCTGCCTCAGCTACTGGGCCTGTAGTGCTGCTGCAAAGCACTGTGGGAGATGAAGCCAGGCTGTGCTGTGCAGCCTCTGACTACGACGATAAAATACACACTGACTTGATCAACTAGGTTAAAGTACAAAACAATTACTTGTGTTTGAAGTGCGGAGATGTGGTAGCAGATTAATAGTGCCATTTCTGTGGGAGTGGAAGTGTTTGGAGTTTATGAATTTATAGAAGATGCAGGCAAATTTATGGACTTAGAGTCTCCTTAAGACTCTGAGGAGCCAGGCGTGGTGGTGCACACCTGTAATCCCAGAACTCGGGAGGCTGAGGCAGGAGGATTGGTGCGAGTTCGAGACCAGCCTGGGCTACAAAAGTCAGCTCAAGGCCAGCCTGAACTGCATAGCGAGACCCTGTCTCAAAAAGACAAAAAAAAAAAAAAAAAAAAAAAAGACTGAGGAATTCAGGAGAACCCTGGAAGAAAGCAGGGTTATGGTGGGGACCCTGAAGTGTCTTAAGGCTTGCAGTATTCTTCTCTCTGTCCCTCCCTCCTGTCCTCCCTCCCTCCCTTCCTTCTCTATGGTGCTGGTATTTGAACCCATGGCCTTTGCACTGAGCTACATCTCCAGCCCCTTTTTTATTTTTTATTTCAAGACACGGTCTCATCAAGTCACTAAGTTACCTGGACTGGGCTGAAAATTGTGACCCTCCTGTCTCAGGCTCCTAGAGTGCAGGGCTCACAGGTGTGCACACCGTACCCTGGTCAGAGTTTTCTTAGAGCTCCAGCTTCCTCAAAATCACAGTGTCCTCAAATTTTCAATTTCTCTATCTCCTCTCCACCTGTCTTTCTTTCCTCCGTCCTGCCTCAGAAGAAGAGAGATGGCTCCCTTCACCCTCAGGCTGTTCTCCCTGATACTCTCTGAAGCACAGAATCAAAGAGAGAAGGAGAGGATCTGGAATGTTCCACAGGCCCAGCACCATCACGGGCCTTTCCTAGACACTACCTCATTTCATTCCATTATCATTCTTACTATTCTGGAGAGGAAACTGAACTGGAGAGTTGCCCGGGGCCACGCGCAGCTTGTAAGTGGCAGCACGGGGCTAAAGCCAATCCTGAGCTCTCCTGCGAAGCCTGGGGTCTTCCAGCTGTGCCAATCAAGCAAGGAGCGGTTTATTATGCAAATATTGTAGAAGCTCAGCCCGATGTCCAGCGGGAAGTTTCTCCTGCTGCTAAATAAGGGGGGCTGGGAAACCAAGGAGGAGAGAGGAAGAAGAGAACAGGGAGGAGGAGGAAGAGGTAGAGGAGGAGGAAGAGTAGGTGGAGGAAGGGAGGAAGGAGGGAAGAGAGAGAGCAGGGGCTCTTCCATGAACATCCCCGGAGGCTTAGTCCTGGAAGGCGTTCTCTCTTGCCTGTGTACAGAGTGGGCTCTGCTGGCTTAGAAGGCAAGAAGTCCCTTCCTCTGGGAGACTCCCCAGCCGCAGCAGGAGAAGCAGGCTCCCACGTGGTCCTTGCCTTCCTTCTGAGGTCCCCTGGCATACAGGGGGCAATGTAGCTGCTGCTACCCATTCCTGGTTCCAGGAACACAAACCTGAGCTTCACGCACTGGTCACCTGCAGACCCTAGGGCCTCCTCACTGTATCTTGCCACAAGTGGCTGTAGAGCACGCAGAACAAAGGGCTTTAAAGACAGCCGAGGCAGGGACAGTTATGGCGACCATGAGTCCTGGAACATCAGGAAGTTTCTTGAGGAAGCGGAGCCTCTCGTTTTCCTCCCCCGATGCCTTCTGCTGCACCCAGAGTCTGACGCCCTCCCTCTGTCCCTCGCTCGGATCCCTGCGTTCACTTCTCTCTGATCCAAAGTGGCACAGCACCTAGGGTCGGGCTGCTCAGGCAGGGTGGCCACAAAGCACTCAGCAGATGGAAGGCCGGGACCCCAGGCCCTCGGGACAATGCCTAGAGCTTCCTTCTGGTGTCGTCTTCCAACTGTCCCCTGGAAGACAGGTTTCCGGCTCTAGAACCTGCCGGCTTTTGCCCTTCACTTCCACAGCACCTCACCCTGCAATGTGGGTCTCTACCTGCAGAGCAGAGTGCAAACCATCTTCCGCCAGAGGGCGCTCCGGAGCACGTGACGAGTCAGTTACGTGGCAGGAAACGAGACGAACTTCGTTTCTTTCTTTCTTTCTTTTTTTTTTTTTTTTTTTTCCGAGCTTTGTTTCTGTCCTTGCTTTTGCCATCCTGGGGACTGAACCCAGGGAACACTGAGCTACATCCCCAGCTCTTTTTTATTTTGAGGCAGGATTGCACTAAGTTGTCCAGGCTGAGCTTGAACTGTGGTCCTCCCGCCTGAGTCTCCAGAGGAGCTGGACTCACAGATCAGCGCTGTCCTGGGCTGGAGCTGAGTCTTGAGTCTGACTTGGCTCTGTGTTCAAGCCTGGACGCTCTGCCGCGGCTCCTCGCTCCAGCCTGAGTTGTCTCCTTGCGCTGATCCTGGAGGCGCAGATTCGCCATGGGTTTGCTCCCTGGGTTCCGCCTTCCCCTTCCGCTTCCCATAGAGAAGGCTGTCTCTGCGCTTCCTCCCCTGCACATCCTTCTTCCTGCCCGGTCTTATTCCAGCTCTCTGAACGAAGCTCTCCTCAACCTCCCTGACCGCGCTGCAACCTGTCATCGTTCACTCCATATCCCTGTTCCTCTTACAGGCTTAGAAGTCAGAGGTAAACTCCCTCGTGGAGTTTCCTGAGGGTCCTTTGGACAGAGGTGCAGGTGAAGGGAGCCGCACTGCACATCTGGGTGCTACACACCCGGGGGCCCTGCAGAGAGAAGGGAAAAGCCTGGTCCCCTTCAGCCAGCAGAAGCCACAGCCAAGCCTAGCACCGGTCTTCAGGACAGGAGAGACACCAGTCCTGCTCTCTCGGGCACAGAGCCGTCTCTCTCCTTCCCAGATCCGCAACTGCAAGATGTGCGAAATGAGGGGTAGAAGAGAAAATTAACTTACGAGCTCAGACCTGCTCATCTCGGCCATCAAACTCAGGTCCCTCTTTGCCACATGCTTTCTTGTCTGTGATTTAATTTGCCCCTCTCAGCATCCTTATCCTGTTCCTGTCATCCTGCAGACGAGGAGGAAGCAAGCTCAAATAGGTCGTATGACCTGCTCCCGACCCTGAGGCCAGCAAGTGGCACTCTGCAAAAGCACAGGACATGTTCCCTGGGATGGCCTTGCCATCTCCTGGAATTTGTAAGCCGCCTCGATTTTTGCCCTGCCCTGTGGGCTTTGTGCTCTGCCTGCATACAATGTGCCTGGCGTCCCTCACCAGGCCCCTGATCACCCAGAAACATCACTGTTATCGTTTGTGTCTAGTTGTTCTCCCAAGCCTCATGCAGTCACTGCTGGACTTTTAGAGTTTGTGATTGACTCATGATCCGCTGGGATCATGGGAGTGAGGGCTACTGGGATCACGGGAGTGAGGGCTGCTGGGATCACGGGAGTGAGGGCTGCTGGGATCATGGGTGTGAGGGCTGCTGGGATCACGGGAGTGAGGGCTGCTGGGATCATGGGAGTGAGGGCTGCTGGGATCACGGGAGTGAGGGCTGCTGGGATCACGGGAGTGAGGGCTGCTGGGATCATGGGAGTGAGGGCTGCTGGGATCACGGGAGTGAGGGCTGCTGGGATCACGGGAGTGAGGGCTGCTGGGATCACGGGAGTGAGGGCTGCTGGGATCATGGGAGTGAGGGCTGCTGGGATCACGGTTGTGAGTGCTGCTGGGGTTATGGGTGTGAGTGCTGCTGGAATCATGGGTGTGAGGCCTGCACCCAGCCTGGGTGCCTCAGTGCAAGTTGAGGGAGACAGACTTGCTCACCGCAGCAGCTGTTGCTGTTTCTCATCCCTTTGCGTTCTTGCTCTTTGCCTCTACCAGGAACTGCTGCTCCCACCATGTGCCACGCCCAGCCTTGGAGCCAGCTGGGTATGGACTGAAACCTCCACTCACCATGAACTAAATACACCTTTCCTTCCTTCATTTTGGGTTTCGGGCATTTGTCCCAGCAACGAGAGAGGAGTGACTGATACCCATCACTGAGCCTATCATGCACAGCCCCTTCTATTTCTCCCTCCTGCCAGAGCCAGTAGACCTCGGGCTGCCCATGGCGGCAAGTTGTGAAGCCCCAGGACCTCCGCTTGGCCCCCTGGG
The DNA here is from genome assembly GCA_004027025.1 of Myocastor coypus. Classification (NCBI taxonomy): domain Eukaryota; kingdom Metazoa; phylum Chordata; class Mammalia; order Rodentia; family Myocastoridae; genus Myocastor; species Myocastor coypus. The sequence goes on along the minus strand of PVJA010020536.1, from coordinate 19,203 downwards.
CACCCATTTCTGATCACACCCTCAAGCTCCAAGTACGACGCAGCCATAAAAGAGAAGGGGAACCGTTCATTTCTACTGTGCCGAGTTTCAATTTTTCTGAGATTTCCACGCAATCATCTTTTATGAACTCCAGTAAAACCACATGTTTATACAGTCGCTCTCCCTGAGCCCCAAACAGTTTAGCGACATTATCTTATGTAACACCTGGGGTTTGAGAAACAGCCTGAACCGTGCGCTCACGTATGCAAACGGCTCGGAATTTTCCAGCTGTATCCATTTCCCCTCAAGTTCGAGGAAAGCTTATCGGGATAACATCGCCTCTCCCCGCTCCCGGGCTCTCCCCCCCACCCCCGCCCCTTCTCCTCCACCTGCAAAATAATATTTGCATCTAGAAACGAATTTCTGCCTTTCCAGGAAAATGGAAGTCATTTCTCTGATTTGTTTTGCAATTCCCGATGAATAACTTTATCTGTGTTGATGTTACAGAGCAGCGGGCTCTGCCTAAAATTAAATCACCCAGTCCCTGTTTCCCTCCCCCCTCCCCAGACTCAGGTCTGGGGTACATTTTTAACCCCTTTGTCCCCTTCATCTGCATTTGTTCAGCTGTCAGGAGCTGTCACTCTACACAAAATAGCTCTGTTTCTTCAATCCCTCTAGCTGCTATCCCATTCAGACTTGTAAATCCACACTAATGTCTCATTCAGCTCCCAACCAATCTATTTGCATCTCTTTGGCATCTTACAGCCTCATAAATCCCTTCTGCATTCCGTCTTCTGCTGAATTCTGCTCATGACTGTCACAGCCAGATGGGACCTGAGGCCTGGGTCTAGCCAACAGGCTGCATTTATAAATAAAGTTTTATTGGCACACAGCCATGTGTGGACAGAAGGTGTAAAGCTGCTTTCTGGTGAGCCGCAACGGCACAGTTCAAAGTCTCAAATATTCACTGTCTGGTTCTGTAGAGAAGCAGTTTGTCAGGCCCCTGCTGTGTGGAATAAGGTCTGTGTCCCCAGCCCAGCACGCAGCCTCTATGGCCTGCTCTCGGTCGACTTGTGGTCCCTGAATAAGTCCCCTGCCCCCACCCTGCAGGAATGGATGCCATTCCTGCGCCAGCCACAGCCTCCATCTCCAGCCCCAAATGAATCGAAAGCTCCCACTTCTCTTCCCTCCGAGCGCGTCTAAGGATTTTCCACAAATTCCGTTGTACGTGTGTTTCTCCCTCTCTTAGACAGCAACCCCCAAGGAGCACGTGTTTCTTGATTATTTTTTGCATTCCCGGGCGTTTCTGGAGCGGCGCGTGGGAGCCTAGCACGTGCACGCCCAAATCTCCCACTTTGGCACAAGCATTATTTTGAGAAAGCGCAGCTATAGGCGACACTGAAAATAAAGTAGAAGTGAGCTTTGCATCATATGATTTACATTTACGAAGAAAATCTCCGTGTGCAAGGGTGGGGTGTTTCCCTCTCTCCTAGAAGGACCGGGAAAACCGCAGAGGAGCCGCGCACAAGCCGCAGATTTGAATCCATACCACACGCCTGGCTCTCGCTTGCTGGTGCGTTTCCTGGACGCCTCTCCTTAACCTTCCCAAGAGTTTCAGGGAACAGCAGAGTTTGCCCGAAGTCTGAGTCATTTGTTTGGGAAATATTCATTTCTCTGATCCCCTCTCATGAGCTAACATGGCCATATACTGGCTTATTTTTCTCCTGAGCATCTGTTTCTTGTTATAGGCGACCTAGGTAAGGGCTCTTAAAGAACACAGAGAATGGGTTGGCCATATAGCTCAGCGGACTAATGCGCCTGCTTAGGCAAGCAGGATCGGGGACCCGAGGCTCGATTCTGCAGAGGGCAGGGCCGGCCCTGCCCCCAAGACGCATTGAGACCTTGAATGAGACTGGGCCTGGTGGCGCGCACCTGTAATCCCAGCGCTTGGTAGGCTGAAAACAGGAGGATCACTACGAGTCAGATCTGTGCAGTGAGACCCTGTACTAAACACATTTAAAAAAAAAATGCAGAGAAAATCGCTTGTTATTCCCATTGAGTTCCTGCTCAACACCCACTGAAGGAAGTGGGGAGCGATCCATCCCTAATTTCCTGTCCTGTTTCTTCTTCGGCCCCGCATACCCTTCCATCTCAGAAGTCCTAATCTGTCTTCCGGGTTCCGCAGCTCAGAGCTCGCTTTGTCTTGGCCCTCCCGCTTGAGCTTCCAGCCCCTGCCCGCTCCCGCCCACATCACCCGGTGACCTCTGAACTGCAGCCCAGGCGGGGGAGGCCCTCAGGGAGTCCCACCTGCTACCTCGCTGGGTGATCAAATGGCTTCCTGTGGCCCAGTCCTGCTCGAGCCCAGGACAACAGGACAGCGAAAACTTGAGGAGACTTGAGTGTCTCCTCCCGTTGGACCAAGATAAGAAACAGAATATGACACAGGAACAACTAGGGAACAGGAGAAAAGTCTGTGAGAAGAAGCCCTTGTTGCTGCTGGGTTGGTTGGGGTCAACGTCCTGCAAATTCGCCTATCAGCAGGTACCCCTCGGGGCTGCCTGGCAGTCAGCGCCCTGGGTTATAAGCCCAGGTTTCAGTCCACGGGGGCGTGGACCGGGCTTTTGTTGGTTTGGCCCACAGCTAGCCAGTGCACTTTTATCTTTCCTCTGCTCCCTTTTTTCTTGCCCTTGTAGTTATTCAACTTGGGGCATCTGTGTAGCCTGGCTGGCATTTCGGGAAACGGAATATATAGAAGGGGGCCCAGGGACAGCTGTGATCTGTTGCTGACAATCCCGGAAGGTCAGGACTCCAGATGATAGCAGCTTCACCTGTGGGCTCTCGATTTGTCTGTCTCATTCCGTCTTGCTTGGAATGCTAATGGTTGACCCCGTGTGAAACTGATGGTGGGGGAAAAGGTGGAAGTTGATGGGCATCGCGCCCAAGTTTGTGACGAGGCACATGGTCTTCCTTTACTTTCACGATTATGCATAAAATTACACTCACTACCCAAAATAAAGCTGATTTGCTTCAGGGGTCCTTGGCTCACGAAGGGACGAATCTCAGTGAGTCCTCTGAACTACCTTCATTGGGTCTGCCTGCAGTTTTTTTTTTTTGGCCCCCACACATAAAATATAACACATCTCAGAATTTCTTCCCTTAGCCCCAGTAGGAGCAGGGGCTGCGACTGAGGGATCCTGCATCAGAGTCTGGGTTCAGGCCCCCTCTGCTGAGTCACTCTTAGGCAAATCAGGGTTTGCCTCGGTTTCTTCACCGGCGAAATGAAGACGATCGGTGGACGTCACTAGGCTGAATCAATCAGGTACTGAGATCGCAGGTGCAAATGCCTGATCTTTCTCCAGGCCTTTGAGAGAGGCCTAATTATTCATTTACTCAACAAATATTATCGCTTGTCCTTCATTATGAAAAATAATCCCTCGCCCACTTTACTGCGCTCACAGGACTTGCCCCGCCATGGAAGAAACAGGTGATCAGCAAGACAAACACAGACGGCGAGCAGTCTGGTGCTTGGAGATCGGCCACGCGGGGAAGCGGGGACTGCAATATCATCAGAAGGTAACTTGCTTGTATTTTTTTTTTCAGAACATATTTATTGAGGGAAAGAAAGCTCCTGTCTGAAAGAGAGACAGGACAGGGGTCCCGAGTGGGTGTCCCGCCTGCTTGTATTTTTAATAAAACCTGCAGGTTCCAGACACAAGCTATCAAAATTTAGATCTTAGAGACACCATAAGCCTGGGTTTCTCCCCCACACACACATACACACATCAGCCTTTTTCATCTAAGTATAGACATCTCTTTCCCCTATAAAATGGACCTTTCCCTATAGATGGTTACACCTCTGCCCCTGTGCCCACTGTCACCCAGGCATGGCCAAATCCCTCCCCCTGCAGGAAGTGTGTTCATCTATCCTCTGTAAATGGCACCCCCTCTTTCTATAGGACCAGAGGCTCGAGTCCCAAACCCTCTGTAGCACAACCAGCTCCTTTGGAGGCCCAGTGTGCTCTCTGTCTCTCTCTCTCGTTCTCTTTCTCTCTTTCTCTGCTTTTAAAGTTCCCTTCATAGGTCCCTGCGTGCCCCTTGCTGACGCACCCTGAATGTTCTTGCTCTGTGACAGAAACCTGAACCTACAACCTGCCCCACAGGAGGGATGCTTGAGGGTCCCCACCTCCATTCTGAGGACCTACTGGGTGTCTGTCCAGTGACATTTCTTTGGTGAGCCAGCAGCAAGTGGTACGGAGGCTGTGGGGCTATGACTTTAGTAAGTTCAACGGAAGGCTGTGTAAAATCTGTTCATATGTAAAGACTTCTACATAGCTGCTCCTGCTACTACTGCTCTGTGTGTTAAACACATTTATGTTCTCCAACTTCCCACACTTCCTCACATACAAAAGATAGGGCATTTTACCAGCCAATGTCCACAAACGAAACTGTTTATAATGATAGGTGTACCATGCGCTCCAGGTGGCATCATTCTCATAACTAGAAGACTGGGTGGCATCCAGGCATGGTGGCACATCCTCATGATCTCAGCACTTGGGAGGCTGAGGCAAGAGGATCACTGTGAGCTCAAGGCCAGCCTGGGCTACGTAGTGAGTTCAAGGCCAGCGTGAACTACATAGCAACTCTTTATTTGAAAACAAAAAACTGGGCTGGAGAGATGACTGAGCAGCATAAACACCTGCCTAGCAAGTGGCGAGGTCCTGAGTTTGGTCCCCAGAACCATAAACAAACAAACAAACAAACAAACAAAAGATTAGGCATCAGACACCTAGGGTATATCTATACATAAGTACCCTCTACTTAGACTCTTTTAAAAAAAAATAGCAAATATAAAGATGTGTTTATATAACTTAATAATTTGGTAAAGGTAACCTGTGAAATTATTTTACACAAAAATGGTCATTTCAATGTGTTTTTAGGGAATTAGCAAAAAGAACTTAATGGTCTTATATAGTATCATGGTGCTATCCTAAAATGCAGTTTGCTTGGTTATTTTTATTTTATATTTTCCTTGTGAGGCTTCATAGCTGTTACCTGTTCATGTTCTGCAGAAATGTGACTTCTCAAAGAGCACCTAACTGATAGGTGCCACCCCCTGGACAGGTAGAATAGGACACAGACTCCTGACCCAAATGCTGATGATGATGACTGGACATCGTCACTGTGCCCTGGCCGCACCTCACGATTCCAAGTGCCCTGATGTCTACATAACCGTACAATAGGATAAACGTGGCAGCTCCCAGCAAAAGAGGGCTGCAGTTGATCTTCCGGGTGTCCAGCACCTGAAGCTTGGAGACCAAAGCTAAGCAAGGAGAAAGGGGCCAAGGATGCTGCAGCAGCAGGTGGCCCTTTTCTTCCAAGCTCAGCCAGGACCCTCTAGGAAAGGGCCCTGAGCTCCAGTGAGTGACCAACTTCTCAAGTAAGAGGACGACTTCCTGAGGGAGCAATTCCCTCAGTGTATGTCCTGCCAAAAGTAGGTTCATTAAAGAGGGGGCTGCTCCCCATGATTGCGACAGAAGCCCCAAGGTCAAGCAAGACTCGTGCATCCTGGCAAAGGACGCAACTAAGGCAGGGAAAAACTAGAGGGGCTAGTTTTAATCAAAGTCTTACTCTGACTTGGTCTTAAATAGCCAGCAGGAAGGTATAACCACAAGTAGAATAGTAGTTTTCCAAAGCGGAAAAAATCTAGACTAGATGTAAAGACATTCCAAATAGCACACAAACCCTACAGATGGTCTTCACCCGTATGTGTAGCATCTTACTTTATACCTATAAGAGGCTGTGATTCCCAGGCCCACCAGTGTTTCCAAAAATGTACCCTCCCACCTCTTGGGGCGTTGCCTTTACGGTACTCTAATGTGCCTTCCAGGACCCCTGAGGTCAGGATTTGGCTTCGTATATGGGTGTGCCAGGGGATAACACTGCCCATAGAAATAGCTCAGCTGTGAAGCTTTGTCGCTTTTGCAGAGTGACCTGGCTTATGGTATCTACTACAGACATGCATGCTCGTGTTATCTAGACCTCGTCCCGGCGGAGGTCTTCGGGCCTGCAAAAGAGATGCTGGTAGTTAGAGTTTTAATGGCATGTATAGAAATAAAAACATAATCTTTACTGTTTATTCCTTGGTCATCATGATAATTACAATTTAGAAATAAGATTTCTCACTAATACTATGGAAAAAGACTATTATACTCCTACATTCTACATCCACTTGGATATACATCTCTAGACAAATAGAGGCTAATGTTAAAGACAGTTCACTATTCAATGTTTTAAGTCTTTGGCCCTTGTTGACGGATCATGTTTATCCCACTTCTATCTTTCAGACCTCTGCAGCCCCCAGTGGGACAAAGGCTCACCTGTGTTATTGTTGAACCAATGTTGTGTGTGTATTTCTGACAACCCTACAGATGTGTCTCTGCATTACAGACCTATGTTCCCAAATTAATACAGTGTCACATCTGCTTTCTGTTTTAATGACTTGCTGAAGTACTCATTCTGCAAAAGAAGCTGGGACAAAAACAAAGAAAGAAAGAAAGAAAGAAAGAAAGAAAGAAAGAAAGAAAGAAAGAAAGAAAGAAATGAAACAACTCTACTTCTTTGCTGACGACACTATGCATGAGAATTCTCTGTTACTTAATCCGCTGTCACTGTGGGCTTCTATCTCATGCATCCTTGCCCTGTTGTTCACATTGTCCACGGATGTGACTCTTCCAACAACAAAACGTGAGCTTTCCAAGTCTCCTTTGGATCAGTCAGGAAGAGACCCCCATTCCCCCGGCCAGGCAGGGTCAGTGCTTCCATCAGGCTGAAGCAGTTATGAGAAGCTGGGGCTTCCACCCTTCTGAAGCCCTTAAGAAAAAAAAGGGACCAAAGCTGGGGCACAACGAGGTGGGGAACTCATCATTTTTAGGCTGTACATTTAATAACAACTTCAGTTCAGGATACAAATCCAGTCAAAACTTACCGAGGCCCTGAAGATATGATAAGTCTGGGCCATCCCCTTTTACCTGTCAACGGGCCCTTTCTCGCCTGTGTATAGACCCTGTCCCATTCCACCTATAAAATGGGTTTGTTCCTATGGTTGGGGTACAGCTCTATCACCGGGATGGCTGCCACCTATGAGGGGGCCATCATCTTTCCCCTGCACAATAAAATGTCACCTTCCATCTGTAAGTTGAATCTCTTTTTTTCTATATGTTTACAAGTTGTTCAACACTCCCTAATCTCCCATAAATATACCCATCTCGGGGCCACAAGCCTCTCTCTCTCCTCCCTTCCTGTCTTCCCCTCTCTCTCCCTCTGCTCTGTTGAGACCCTACACTCTATTTCTTTGAATGTGTACTTCTTAAGTTCTGCCTAACAGATCCCTTTATGCCTCTTGCTATGTGCCCTGAAAATTCTATGTATGTGAGGGAAGTTGGAGGTTCTAGAGCCTACCACATGAGTTCCCACTGCACTGCACTGTGGGAAACTCCTTGGATTCTGTCCAGTGATGGAAGGAAAGAAGGAAGGAAGGAAGGAGAGAGAAAGAGGGAGGAAGGGAGGGAGGGAGGAAGGGAGGGAAGGAAGATCTTGTTTATTAAGCACATAGTTTGTGAGCATTTTCAGTACCAGCCAGAGAAAACAATTTGAGAACTAAATTCAAGAACCTTCAGAATGGAGATGGGAAATTTCTAAATCCTCCCTAGAAACCATAGTTACAGGGAGAATTCTGGGTAAGTGGCCCAGGGAGTAGGACGTGGTGACCAACAGAGGGAATCGAGGGGAGGGACTCCGTTTGGGTTTCCCACATGTCTCCGCCTGCTGATCCTCCGTCCACCTCCACACCCTCGTCCTTCTCCGCAGCACACTGGACACCGCTCCGGAGCCTGCCCACGACACCCAACACCTGCTCTCTCCCCCTCCCCGTCCCCGTCCTTCCTTCCCGGAAAGCCGCAGCTCTTAAGTGTTGCCAGCCTTCCCTGCTGCTGTTCTGCCTGGGGGACCTAGCTGTGTTTCCACCCCCGCCCCCTCAGCTTGCTGATCTTTGAGTTCAGGATGACTGAGGCTGATAACCCTCCTTAACAGGGCTGGGTCCAACCTCTGTCTTCACCTGGGTGCCACCTGCATGCCAAGTGGCACTCTGCCTAGTGCCATGACCGTTGATAACTGCCAAGAGGGCAAAGAAGAACCATAAAGGGAATGAAGAGGGGCCACGCACAAACCCCAGGGAGCCCCCACCCCTCTTCCACAAAGACACGGAAGGCCCGCCCCCATTTCCTTCACGCTGCGTCTCTCACTTCCGCACCCCTAGCAGGCGAGGGGCTTGATCTGAGAGTTCATCTCTCACTGGTCCTATTCTTAACCATGAATAAAACTCTTCTTTTCTACTCAGCGGGGCTCTGTCTAGTTGGTGTCACAGCTCCGAGAGGGAACAAAAGTCCCAGTTTAAGGTCATAGTACAAGGCCCAGTACCCGACTCTTTGGTTCACCAGCGCACACAGGAAGCAGGAGAGAGAAGATGTCAATGTGAAGCCGTAGGACGCAGCACCTTGGAATCACTCCAAGAAGCAGGGAGGACTGGACAGGCCCCGAGGTGAAGGATCAGCTTGGAGAGACCCTGCGCAGCATCTCAGAGCTCATCTTGACTTTCCAATACAGAGAAATCCTAAAGTTGCTGTTTAAAGGGAAGAAACGGGGCTGGCGAGATAGTTCAGCTGTCTAAAGAACCTGCTTAGGCAGGCTTAGGCAACCTCAGGGACGACTGTTCGAGCCCCAGCACCACATGCTGTGCCAGCCCCACCCTCAGGGCAGGCTGAGCTGGTCATAAGATGAATAAATAAAGTGTTTGTTTTGTTTTGTTTTTTTTAAAGGGCCTGAGAGATAGCTCAGCCAGCATAAGCACCTACTTGACAAACACAAGGTCCTCAGTTCAGTCTACTACATGGCAAAAAAAAAAAAAAAAAGGTAAGAAACATGACTCTCAGAGAAACATAAAATGGCTGTATGTCAAAGATTTAACTCATGAATTACAGAACCAAGAAGATAGTGTTGACAAACCTACAGTGTGTTTTGTGCTGCACCAGGCACGCAGACCCTCCCTCTTGGCACACACCAGCAGAGTCACCCAGCAGCCGAGCCCCGGGCCACACTTACCTTTTCCAACCTAAAGCCTCAGGGTTCAGGTCTGACTGCAGCGCTGGCCCTTGGTGATGAAGCCTTGGGCTTGGGGCTGTAGTGTGTGCACTGAGTCCCTAAACGTCTCACCACCACCGCCCGAGTAAGATGCTACTGCTTAAGGGCAGAATTCAGAAAACATACCCATCTTGGTGACTGGGAATCCTGGATGTCTTCAGAATTAGCCAGTAACTGCCAGGCGGCGTTCAAGCACGTCTCCAGCGGACACCGTTCACTTGCTGCTCTAAGAGCGAGAATCACTTGCACCCGTCTCTGCTCCTTGGGTCGCCTAGCATTGTACCATATCTGAGAAGCAAAGAGATGCTCAAGTCCTGACAGAATTAGATAGCTTGGCAGGCTGTATCACCAGGGAGGCTCAGTAGCACTTTTTTTTTCTTTACAGATGTTTTAACATGTATTTGTAATAGAAATATAGGGCTGTACTCGGAATCAGCGGGGATGGGTGTAGCAGCACCCTCGGCTCTGTTCTTGGCACAGCCTGGGCACTCAGAATGGAAATTGGCTATGTTCCTTCCAATCTAATAAAATCACAGGGTGATTCCCTTCGAGGCCAATGCTTTTGGGAAAGCATATACCAAGGGGATCGCATTCCAGAGGTGCTGATTCCCACATCTGGCTGGGGAATTCTCAGGAGGCATCCGGTCCCCTCAGATGCTGCATCTTTCCCTTACAGCACTTATCTCAGAAGAAGTGATGGATCTACAACACTCCCGACCATCCCTGCCATTGGAGAGCTTTCCCCCCAGGGCCGCCCAAGCATCTCCCTCGTTCCTCCAACATGCTGTCATCGACTGCCTGATAATGGAAGAATTTCCCATTTTACTGAGGAAGCAGGAGATTCAGAGAGTAAAAGCTTGACTAAAGGTTCGTAGCTAGGCCGGGCGTGGTGGTACACACCTGTAATCCCAGCACTCGGGAGGCTGAGGCAGGAGGATCAGTGCAAGTTTGAGACCAGCTTGGGCTACAAAAGTGAGCTCAAGGCCAGCCTGAACTGCATAGCGAGACCCTGTCTCAAAAAGACAAAAAAAAAAAAAAAAAAAAAAAAAAAAAAAAAAAAAAAAAAAAAAAAAAAAAAGGTTCATAGCTAATAGTGGGTGTAGCCGACACTGGACAAAGTCCTGTGTTTCGGAAGGCTTCAAGAAGGGAAAACGTATACATCCAAGACCCATACCTGTCCTCCAGGGTTGACTTTTTCTCTCTTTCTCTCTCCCTGCCTCTAGAAATCTGTAAATCAACCTTAGCTTTCCTTGAACAGACAGGTTTAAGTAAGTGACAAGTTTTATATTTCAGGCTCTTAATCTATTACTTTAGGTTGTGAAATAACCGTCTATATAAATTTGATAGCTCCTTTTCAAACCTAGCCTCACTGGCATCCCATAGAAACTTCGGCTTTCATAAGTTCGTGCCCTCAGAATACAAAGGAGGGAGTCTGGGGTGAGTCTATGGAACAGCTGTCTCCTGCATGCTAGCGGAACACAGTCTCTGCCCTAGAGACAGAACCCACAAACTTCCGGGAAGATGGCAGCGTGATCAGGAGAAGGAAAACAGTTTCTCCAAGATTTGGTGTCTAGACACCAGGATGTAGCATCATGAGGAGAGGTGGAGGGAAGCGGGTCTTTGGGACCCAGGAAGGAGCTCAGCCAGGAAGTGAAGCCCATGGGGATAGCAAAGAGAGAATGTTCAGGGAAGGGACAGTCTTCAACCAAGAAGAGGGAGGTGGTGGCTGGCACTCTTTCCATGACCTCAGACTTATTGTGTGGCAGGAGTGGCTTGAACTCACAGACACTTAGACAAGATATCAGGTCTGGATCTTGTGCTCTGAATAATAGTAGTATGAAGATAACTATATGCAGGGTATTAATTATTGTAACCATCCTACTAACTTGTTTTGAAACTGTTTTATGGCTGTTTTGTCTTTTTTCTCATTAAAATGAATAAAAGATGTAAATAAAATAAAATTAAAATAAAAAATAAAAAGCAGGGGATAGCACAAAGAACATTAAAAACCTGTTTCCAGAAGTCATGGCAGAACACTTCCCAAGCAGGGAAAAAGAATTTGACATGCAGATTAGTGATCCATACAGAACCCCAATTAGACATGATAAAAAAATAAAAAAAAAACCTACATCAATGCATACAATAGTCAAGATTCAAGAAATTCAACACAAAAACAGAATATTAAAAGTTTAGAGAGAAGAAACAAATCACCTATAAAGAAAAACCCATCAGGATCTTAGTAGATTTTCAACACAACCTCTCAAGTCAACGATTGCTTGGAATGAAGTACTTTATTCAAGCTCTAAAAGAAAATTACCTCCCACCCCAGACTGATGTACCCCACAAAACCATCTTTCTATCTTTCTTTCTTTCCTTCTCTCTTTCTCTCTTTCCTTCATTTTGCTTTTGGACCAGGGATCAAACACAGCACCTTACGCCTTCCAGGCAAGTGCTTATGCCACTGAGCTATCTCCTTGGCTCCTATCTTTCAAAATTAATGCAGAAATAAAATAGTTCCAAGACAAATAACACATAAAGAAATTTGTGAACACCAAACCAGCTCTCCAAAGTTTTCTGAAGGACATTCTAGGGAGAGATAACAAAGACTATAACTCCATGTGAGCCATCAGGCAAGTCAAGCCATTAAATAGAGGGGAGAGAGGAGGAGCTAAAACCTAGGGAAGTAGCATGATAAGGATTAGTCAAAACATATCAGTTAAATCCATCAATATTAATGGACTCAATTCACCAGTCAAAAGAAACAAGTTGACGGAATGGATCAAGTAGCGAGATATAACAATATGCTGCATGCAAGAAACACATTTTATTCACAAAAGGAATTCATAGACTGTAAAATGATAGAATATACCACATGCTGCATAAACCCAGAGAAAAGCAGAGGAAGCTGTTCTGCCTGCAGAAAAAGTGGACTTCAACCAAATACTAATTAAAAGAATCAAAGGAGGTCATTATATTCTTATAAAGGAAGCAATCCAAGAGGAAGAGATAATCACAATAATATATTTGCACTAAATACTCGTGCACTCAACTATATAAAACAATTATTGTACATGAATAATCAAATAAGCACTATCACAAATATAATGGAGGCCCTCATACCCCACTGTCACAAATAGATAATTAAACAAAACAACAATGAAATATTAAACCTAACTTCTGAACAAACAGACTTAATAGGTTTCTACAATGGGACTTGGTGTTCCATCCCACAATATCAGACTAAGCATTCTTCTCAACTGTATATGGGACATTCTTTCACATATACCACATACTAGCTTAGAGAACAGGCTTAGGTAATTGCAAAAGGAATAAAAATTATACCACATGTGTTATCAGACCACAGTGCAATGAAACTGAAAACCAATAGCGAATCCACAAGAACTTCATTTCATAGCGCCCTCCTGAACAACCAGTGAGTCACACATGCAATTAAAGAAACTAACAGTGTCTACAAATAAATGATAATGTCAAGACAGTAGACCAAAACTTACAGATCACAGTGAAAGCAGTCCTGTGAGGGAAATTTATAGCAGTGACTCCCTGTATAAGAAAAATAGAAATACCTAGAAATCAATCCATTAAAGGAAGTAAAAAGATCTTTCCATTGAAAACTACAACACTCTGAAAAGGGAGATCAAAGCGGCTATCAGAAGATGGAAAGGTATCCCTTGCTCTTGAGTAGGCAATACCAATATAATGAAAATGGCCATATTTCCAAAATTTTTACACAGATTTAATGTGATCCCAGTCAAAATATCAATAGTATCTCTCACAGAATTACAGAAAGCAATCCTAAAATTTATTTGGAACCAGAAACCTAGAATTGCAAAAGTAATCCTGTATATCAAAGGCAAGGCAGGGGGTATTGCAATCCCTGGTTTGAAATTATTGTCCAACTCAGGCACGCTGAGCCTCTTGTTTGATAGAGGAGCCAAAAACATTCACTAGAAAGACAGTCTTTGAATAAATATTGCTCGCAAGCCTGGTTTTCCACATTCTGGAGATTAAAACTAGAGCTATTTTTTTTTTTTACCATGTGCTAAACTCAAATTGAAATGGATCAAAGAGTTAAATATTGAAACAGAAACATTGAATCTCCTGGAAGAGAACAGGTAGAGCCCTTGAAGACATTAGCATAGGCCAAGACTTGATTAGCCAAACCCCATTGCACAGAAACTATCACACAGAACCAATAACAGAGATCTCATGTTATCAAAAAACTCTTTCACAACAAAAAAGCCACCAACCAAGCAAAGGGACAATCTACAGTGTGAAAGAATTTTAATCAGCTGTTCCTTAGACAAAGGATTATAGAGAACATATAAAAAGAAAAAAAAAATCAGACTCACAAAGACCCAGCCCCTAAATAAAATTCAAATTAAAAAAAAAAAAGAAGTAAGAGTCCATCTCACTCTAGAAAGAATGGCTATAATCAAGAAATCAACCAGTAGCAAATGCTGGCAGAGCTGTGGGTTAAAAGGAAGCCTTCTCCACTGTTGGGAGTGCAGAATGGTGTAACCGCTGTGGACATCAGTGTGGAGAGTCCTCAAAATATCAAAACTACAGGTTGCATCTTTTATTCTATTACCCTTCTTGGTATCTTCCCCAAAGAATCAAAAGCATCATAGTGCAGTGTTTATAGCAGCACAGTTTGTAATGACCCAATCTTGGAAACAGCCCAGATGCCATGGACTGATGAAGGATAAAGATTTTTTTTTAACAATGGAATACTACTCTGCCATAAAGAACTGTAAGCTTGAGACATTTCTAGCTCAATGGATGCACCTTGAGCTCAGACTCTTAAGTGAAATAAACCAGACACACATGCAGATACCACATTTTTCCTGTGGTGTGACAAACTGAAATGTAAACAGTGGCCAAAACAGTAGATGTTTAGAAATGGGGAAAATATTCAAATGAGAAGGACACAAGAGAGGAAAGGAGGAAAAGATAAAAAAGGATAGAAGAATGGAAGCAAGATGTTTGTAAATAAAGATGGAAGGAAGAATGAAGAGAGAGGAAAGGAGAGAAATAAGGGGGGAAAAGAAACAAGATATATCATGTACGGTTCAAATTCCCCCTGAGTGTTTTCATTATCTCTAAAGAGTACCAATAAAATAGAAAGTGAAAGAAAAGAAACTGACACTGTATCACAGTGTGACTGCCTATTGTATGTTTACAAATGGAGACAGACGCCACAGAGTCCATCACAGACGATAAGTGAAGCCGTATAGCACAAACAGCTCCTGCAACCATGGCAGCTCTCGTCCCAGCCTGTTCCACACAGGTTCTGTCTGCTCCAGAGCCTCTGCGATGGATTAACTAATGATCAGCTTGTTACACCCAGCTGAACTGCATAGGCGGTGGGGTGCTTGGTGTGCAAGGTGCCCCTAGGGTTGTCACCAACAGGAGAAGATGGTGCTGTTTATCCTCTAGGAGAAGCTTCTCGTGCTGTCTCTGGACATGAACTCAGCTGTTCTCATGGTCAGAGGAACTTGGGTCTTCATCATTGCTAAGGCTGGCTGGAGTTCTTGTGTGGGGAGCTCTGGTCCCTACCTGCAGCAGAACTTCCTGGCTCCGGTGTAGATCCCGCAGGCTGGCGGTATAGATCCTTCATCCCACCGGCACAGATGTTCTCATTTCCACCAATGACCTCAGGCCTTTCCCAGGGCAGATCCCTGATACAGCTGAGCGTGAGGCATAGTTGTGGGCTCTAGGCCACCAGCTGGACTTCTCGAGGGCGTTGCCACGGGCTCTATGCCTTTATCTGGACTTATGCAGGACATTACCATGGAATTTAGGCCCTGAGTCAGGTCTTGGGTCTCCCGTGCATGGGCAGATCTCTCACACTCTTGCATTTGACTATTTGGGTGGGTGAATATTATAAAATACTCCTATAAATTACATGCACTGCGTGTAATCTCTTCCCCTGCCAACCCTGACCACCAAGCCTCTGGCTGTAATCTTCCTCCTCTCTTCAGGGGGCAGCATCCCAGACCCTGGCTACCACCAGTGGCCTCGTCGCTGATGCGTGTGTCTCAGCTTCTGTCTCCCTTCAGGCACAGCTTGCTAAGGTGTGAGTCTGACCGTATCCATCTTCCGCTCAGAAACATCCAGCAGCCTCCTACTGCAGATTGAATTTCCCAGAACAGACAAGGCAAGGCAGTGCAGCATGTAGTGTGTATCTGGGAGTCGCTTGGGGACCACCAACCTCGGCAAGGACGGCAGCACACTGGCTGTTGGGAGCCGCAGGAAGCCAGGAAATTGATCACGTGTGTGTAGGTGGGACTAGGCCTCAGTGCCTAAAGCAATCCGGTTACCCCAGTGCTGAAAAAAGCATTCTGTCCAGAAAAACATCCTGTCTGGTTCAGGCCAGCTATTGGTCGCTGGGCAGCCTTGTGCCATGGGATGCAAACTTTGCATAACTATAAATAAAGGATTGTTTCTGCGTGCGTTGAGTTAGTCTTGCCCATCAGGCAGGCTAACAACCACCCAGCTCAGCTTTTTGTCTTCTTGTCTGTCTTTCTCATTCCCACCGCCGTGTCTCCCTGGGGCAGAACTGTTCGCAGTAAGGTCAACAGATCCCTACAACTGGCAAGGGAGAACTGAGCTGAAGCGTGTGTCTGCCCCAGGGGGCCCTTGGCCACTCCCACCTCCACATCCCAGGCAAAGCCATTCCCCCTCCTGATCCCAGGGCTATGTCACACCAGCCGACAGGATGCTACGACTGTTGTCTCATTAATTCTGATTTCATGTCTCCATGTCAATTAAATGTTTTTAACGTCCCTTTCCAACAGCTTGAGAAACAATATTAGTTCCATGTATTAAGAGGAAAGTAATTAAATATTTGTTCTGGGGTAATGGTATATAAATTGCATGACAATGGAACTGGTGATGTAATTAGTGAATTTTAATTGGAGACCCGCTTGCAATCAATGTTTAATTTATGAACAACTGTCCTGGTTTAAGGGTATATTAAATAGTTGTCACTGGCCATCCCAATTCCGTAACATCCAGAGCCAGCCCGCTTTCTGACTGGCTACCGTGGGAACACCTCTGCCACCAGGCACCTCTGTGAGACTCAACAAGTCTTGCTCCCTTCGGGGACTTTTTTTTATTATCCGCAAAGTAAGAGTGTTTAAAGAATAATGAGAGCTACCATCTATTGAGCACCCGTTATGGATTGGATGCTGCTCTAAGCACAACATGTGGGCAATTCATTTTTCCCAAACAACAATGCAATAATTAGGTGCTGTTTTATTATCTTTATGGAACAGAAAACTAAAGCACAGAATAACTTGTCTAAGGCAGTTAAGAAAAAGGGATTTGGTTCCAAGGCTCATTTTGCCAGTACGGAAGACCTATTTCCCTCTGCTTACAGTTTCTAGCCCCCGTTCTTCAGGCACTCAAATCCTTGCATCTACTTGTCCTTAGTTACTGCTTCCTGGTTCAGAGCACATTGTAGAGCTGGCTCCTTTGCTTTGACCTTTGCTAGCCTGCCATCCGCATAGGGCTGTCCTATCAGGGCACCTCACACAGCTGAAGGAGTCAGTATGGGTTAGACTATGCTGTGACAACAAATGGCCCCAACCTGTGAACGGCTCACATCACACTTCCTGTTCTCCCATGTGCCATACCCGGTGTTGGAATGTACTGAGAACTATAAAACAATGTTACATTCTATTTCCTGGACTTCTAACTGCCTCTTGGTGACTCTGTTCCAAGTTGTCATCCCTCTGGGGCCCAGCCTGACAGACAAACAAGGCCAATGGTATCACACTTGTGATAACAGGGAAGAGAAACAGCCAGTGGAGAACTGTCTATGGACGACTCCGCCAGAAGTAATGCAGGACACTGTGGGTCACATGCAATGGCCTACAGCAAGCCATCTGACCACACCAAAATTCAACAGAGGCGGGATTATTTACCCTCCCACAGGGAAGGGCGCCTTAAGCCACATAACCAAGCCTGTGTATAGCTCGAAAGGAGCGTTGTTTTCCCATGATGCAGCAGAGGTGGGCTGCAAATATTTCAAGCAGTAATAGAAACCACCAGCCACCCCTTTTCTGGGCATCCTGACCTCTTCTTTGAACTAAGTCATCTTCTCTTTGTCATTGAGTTTTTACATCTTTGCTCTGGAGCATCAGATCCCTTCCTTTTTATTGCAAAACTGTGGAGAGGCCTCAGGGACAGCTCTTGACTACCTATAGTCCATAAAGTGAGCAAAGGCATTTTTCTAGCATCTCCTTCCAGGCTGCATCTGCGTCCTTCTCTCCTGGCCTCCTTCTTTTGGCTCCCGGCCCCCGGCTCTGTTTATCTAGGGCCCTGCGTCATCAAGCCTAGGGATATTCCACACAAGTTCTTTCTTCATCGTGTCTTGCAATCCCCCTGGAAATCTGACTGTGGGACAGCAGAGACTCAGAGGTGCATCTCTCTGCTCCACAGACGCGCCTTGTGATAAGGATGGTCTCTCTGAGCAAAAGAATCTAAATCCACAACAGCAGACACATTACCTCCACCTCGTTTCCTGCCAAGTACGACGTATGTGAGGAGGAATAGTGCATAACGTGGACAAAGGGGACAGAGATTCCTGGCACGCTCTCAGCCGCGCTGCTCAGCCCTCGCCCCAGGCAGAAGCACGGCATCTCTTCTCTCCTGGCCTCTCTTTTTCCCATTCACCGCGGTGCTCCCCACCTCTTCTCGTCCTGTATCCATCTCATCCTCTCCCCTCATATTCCCTGCTCGCTTTGTTGCCTTTTGGCTATCTCCACTTTCTTTTCTTGTTCCCTGATTCCAAACCTTACTGGGGATGATTCTGGGAGCAAGAATGGCAAGGGAGGGCCAGTAAGATAGCTCCATGGTCCACAGTACCTGCTTAGGCAAACTTAGGCAGATGCAGGGGATCATGGTTCGATCCCTGGCACCATGTGCCATGCCAGCACTGCCCTCAGGGTGGGCTGAGCTAGCCAAAGGAGGGAAAAAAAGGAATGACGAGGGAGAGAGACAGCCTCAGTTCTTAACCCACCTCAACCACTAACTTTGGATATGAAGCTAAGCAACTCTCTGAGGACAAATTTAGTCTTTCATGTCTACACCATATCCAGCACCCAGCCTGGAACATGCTAGGAACTTAGTCAATCTTTTTTGAATAAATGAATACCTAAATGAATCAGCTTACCTCTAAAAAGCTCTGGAAGGACCATCTCAGTTCAGAGGGGGGCATGATTCTGTGATTCTGGAAAATTGCCACTTCCTTTTGGGCAGTGATACCAACTCAAATGGCAGCGAATGTGCCAGTGATTTTATACCTAATTGACAAACTAAATGTAGATAAATCACCAGGACCAGATGGCACTTGCCTGAGCGTAGTGAAGGAACTCAAGGGTGAAATTGGGGCATTGCTGGCCAAAATGTGCAAGTGCTCGTGAGGAAGGGGTGCGGCAGTGCCAGAGAGTTGCAAGGACGGCTGTGCTTGCTGTAGTCTCTGGGGATGTTGAATAGGAAGCCTCGCTGCTCAGCCAGGGCAGCTGACCAACTCTATTTTTTTTTTCAATTTTTTTATTGTTTAAACTTAACAATGGTTATATTACATATTTTCATCATCAGATCAGTTTAGATTAATACATATAGGTATATAAGATTGGTCAAACAATTAAACATTAACCCTCCTAAATCCACATTACTTTCTTTTTTCTTTTCCCCCTTCTTTTCTTTGAAAGTTGTCATATTGCATATTGTCCTCACAATCATTCTACAGAGTGTCGTGTGTGGGCATGACCCACCTCCCTATTGATGTTGCATAGAAAAAGGAAAGAAAAAAAAAGGAAAGAATGTACTTCTCTTTGGACTAAGAGGAAGCAGATACATACACAGTCAAAGGTTTTGCAATTGCAGTGTGCCACCAGTGAAGCTTATGATGTTGGAGGCTATTGAATCTAAGCCTCCCAGCCCAGCCCAAACCCCACCGCTGGGAGCTGAGCCTGCGCACCCGCTGCGGGTAAGCCCCTG
>PVJA010020535.1:0-36829 GCA_004027025.1 Myocastor coypus | reverse complement strand
CTGATCTCAGTTGCTCTATAAGTTTCTGCACTTGTGTGTCTGCCTCAGATGCTACCAATTCAGAGGTTTCATCTGTATAATTCTCATTTTCTTCCATGATAGTGTCTTCTGTATTTGGTTTGGGTGGGCACGGGTCCTGAGATTGCCTCCTACTCCTTGTTGTTATCATTTTGTATGGAAGCGACCTCTGCACTTTGGTCGTTCTTCTACAGAGGTTCCTGACTCTTGTGTTGGGGCTCTGGCTGTTAGCTTTTGTAAATCCTGGCGGATATGGTCTGTAGGTGGAGGTGGAGCTTTGGGATTGAGTAGTCCTTGTGGGCTCGTGGACCAGATAGGTTGCCAAACGGGCTATTTGACAGGTTCGGTGCGATTTGGGTCTGGGCTGGAACAGGAAGTTCTGGTTATAGAATTTAGAGAGACCAAAATGTGTTGCCTTTAAGCAACAGTGTTCCTGACCCTCTATTAGACACGTGTTACTGTGTAGGACCCAGAAAAAGGAAAAGAATAGTTAAAATGAGGAATTTAATGTGGGTAATAGGCGTGGGGTAATGGGAAACACTCAGGAGTTAAGTGTTGTAGGACAATGCAGCTATTCAAGAACTGACAAAACAGAAAGCTTCCCACATGTAAAGGGACAAAGTGATGAAGGTTATGATGGAAGCCCCCTGGGCTGCTGCCTGAAGTTTGTAGCCCAGGAGCGTTTCTATAGCAATGGGAGCTACTGTCAAATGCAAACGTTAGGACACTTTGGTTTCTCCTTTTCTCCTAAAATCTTTGTCAACTGATGATATTTCTAGCTTGCAGATATGTCCACAAAGTCATCCCCTAGCTATCTAAGAGAGCTGTGAAGGACAAAGACAAACATGACTGCGATAGATAATTAGAGGGTGCAGTTCAAGTTGCTTTCAGAAGCAGCAGTGGGTTTGCATGGGACTGTCCTGTCTATCTTTCCAGTCTGATCCTGTGCCCTCACTGTCATCTTCCTGTGAGACCTCAAGAGAATACCATGCAGCAATGATGTCAGGGCCTTCAGAGGTTTAAATCAATGATGTTGTCTCATTGACCCACTATTTCTTGCTCTTGAACATACCAGAACACTCACAAAATTACACATTTCTCATATCTCATTTTTAGCAAGAAAACATATATGCCATTTGCTATGCACTTTAGTGATAGCCATGGGGAATTCTTTTGGACCATATGAAAGATAATTAAGACATTTGTTTATTGCATCTTTACATAGTTGCTCTTTTATTCACAGTTTTACTTACATCTGACTTTTAGGACTATTGAGGCTAAATCTAGTGAAAATATGGAAAACAATAAAATGATGTGAGATATAAATCAAAGGATACTAATCAATTAGAGTTGTTACATGGCTATATGAGAATAATCATATAATCAATAACTGAAATCTGAATATCATATACAATAATTATACTGAAAGGACCTATTATAGGCCTGCTGAATTAAGATTGCTCTCTAGGGGGCTGGAGAGATAGCTCAGGGGCACAAGTGCCTGCCTGGGAAGTGCAAGGTCATCAGTTCAAACCCTGGTCCCACAAAAAAAAAAAAAGGATTGCTCTCTAGGAAAGGGTTCAGTGCAGGAATCACTAACATAAAACCATTTTATGACCTGACCTGAAATATTTTGTTTGATTTCCTTCCACCTCCTGTTCATAAACCCCGTATAAATAACAGCACTATAGATTTTTAATCAAGCAACATTCTTCACTATTAAAAATTTCAAGAAACAGTAATAATTTTCAGCATAGAAGGATATGATGTTTAAACAAATACTGAAATATATTACCCAATAAACAAGAAATATTTGCAATAACTTGTAATAGCCACTCGATGCTACAAACAGGTATGAGACTCTAGCATTTATGTAAGATGCTTGTAATTTTGGAGGGAGAAGGCATAGAATATTGAGATGAATGTTAAGTGGCAAATAGTACAAACATGAAATACTGTGGAAATTGCCCATTTAGACGGAAACACGAACCAAATCATACTTACAACCTTCCAGTGGGAAAGTCTGAGCTTAGTCTTGCTATGGCAATGCACGGGGAACTCCAATACCTGGCCACAAGGTGTCTCTGGGCCTTTGTCTGTGGCTTCTCCCCCTCAATGCAGCCCCTAATCTGTGCTGGAAGTCTCCTGAAGGGCAGATGCTGTCGCTCCCTGCTATGCCTCCCCCACGCTGAGCTTTGGCCTCCTAACACCACTCCACCTCTCTAGGCAAATGACTGCTCAACATGCAAAGATTCTCTCACCTGTCACCTCTTGGGTATTTTGGGGTTTGTTTTGTTTTGTTTTGTTCTTTGTAATTTTCTGTGACCAAATTTCTATGGAGGTAGACTCAGTACCTCTTCCTCCTAACGCCACAGTAGTCATGTTGCTTGGTATACTTGGTGATGGTCGCCTTTCATGGACCTGTACCTTGCCCTTAACTCTTTCAAGGACAGAGGATGCTTAATGACATCTTTCTAGCTGGCTCTTCTCACAGTCAGAGTGCATAACAGACGCATAAAGCGTATTGCTTTAATGGAATGGAGCCATGAGAATGAGAACTGTGGATGAGGCGATACTGAGAAAAGTGCTAACCACAGAGGAAGGGCAAGAGCTGATTGGCCTGGAAGTCTAAGTGACATCAGTGCCAGAGCTCGTGTGAGCCAGGTGGTGTCATCAGGAAGAAGCACTTGAGAATACGAGGTCATGAGGAGAGCAGTCCAGCCTGGGATCTGCGAAGCACCTCTATGGAAATGCAACTGTAGAGTAAAAAGATAATGATTTGATTGGTTTTATTCTATATTATTTCAGGGCCAGGGAGATAGCTCAATAGAATAAGTACTTGCCTGGCAAGCTCAAAGTCCTGACTTCAATCCCCAGTACTGAAAAAAAAAAAAAAAACCAGTATTTCAAAAAGTCATCTTACCATTACTTATGTCTTACAGTCTTTACAAGTTAATTACTCAGAATAAAATATCTATAAATTATGATATAACATTAAAGAGTAGCTCTTAACTGTTTCCATTTAAATGATACTCTGGTTTTCTTACTGTCTAAATTTTTACTTTTATTGAAATAATTTTTACATTTTAAAGATATGCTTTAAGTAATTTGAAAGAAGACATTCTTATGTAGACAACTATATGAATATGTCATAAATTGTTGACAATTTTCAGAGAAACATGTTTCCAAAGTATTTTCCTGAGCATTCACTATAATAACTGAGTGCTAATTTCTATTTTCAAATACTGTAATTATTTGTTAGTTATTGGTCATTAGACTTTATTAATAAATCCTACAAATTGATGTCTTATTATCCTTCTTGGAAAACAACAGCAATTTTAATACTGACGATTAAAAAGAAAAAAGAAAGAATATTTCTTGAAAATAAATGTCTTAAATTTATTGACTCTATAAGTTGTTTTGGTATTCATTTAAAATACATTTTAAAGTCAGATACTTCTTCCAAGTTTATGAATGATCAATGCCAAGGCAGCTTGTACAGTAAAGAATTCTGAAGTTGCTACTGATTTGCACATGATGTAGGTGGTCAGGATTTCATGGGTGGGAGTTTTTGCAAGAAGAGGAATAGGAAAGAACCACGTAATGTCAGCTAATAGTTAGACAGATATGTCCTCTGCTATGTGCATACATACAAAGCTTCTGTGCGTATTTTCTGAAAGGATGTCTCAAACCCAAGAAGAATGTGAACATGTGCTGAAGTTCAGTGTTCCCTCCTACCCTGACCTCTGCTGATTACTTAGACAAATACGTGTGCATGAAGTTGTAATGATGAAAGAAGTAGGAGTGGAGGATAACATGAATGAAACAAAGCAACTCACACCTTCCTGGAGACATGTTCTGATGGATATGGCCACAAATGATTGGCAAAGTAGTACTCAGAAGAAACAGAAATTCCAGCAAGACATAAAAAGAATTGTGATGTAGTGGTTGTGGGGTAGGGCCTGAGGTTGATTCGTCAGTGGATAGAGATGTTGCATTCTGACCATACACAGAAATCAGTGTAAATGTCAAGGTAACAGTGTTGGCTCATCCAGAGAGGTGTAACACACAGGAGGTAGAGAAGCTACTCCAGCTAGACTATATACAGCTTTGTGCCCATTTTCATGAATGCGATGGAAAAGCATCTCCAAGTGAGGATGCACATAGTCTTGTGCACCCTGGGAAGCAGTCACCTTGCTTTGACTTGGAGAATAAATGAAAAGATATGGAATGATCCCCCCCCCCCGCTCACTCATGAATAACCTTGGGAAACATAACTGAAAATGCATCAAGATGCCACCTCACGCAGTTTTCTGGGTGACCCCTGTGAGGCAGGCTCCTACATTCTTATACATTTGTTTTACTTTCTAAGAATACAAAATAGTGACAGAAAAAATTTACAAGTGACACAAGATTTCATTAAACAAAGTAATAGGAATTCAACCATGGTTACTGTACTACATGATGCTATCTTCAAATTAATAGTTCAGATTATCAGATATAAATTGAATGATTTGCTTAAAGAAAAAGCAAAACAAAACAGTAGAAAATATATTATAAGAAATTCAAAGGAGGAAAAAAATCAGGGAAAAATTGTTTTAAGCATTAACTTCTTTCAAAAGACTAGCAGAAATCTACAATACAATACAATTATCCAAACTATTCCACATAAATACCTAACTATATTTTCTTCCCTTCTTTCATTTGGCCTTTTTCTCATCCCAGTTTTTCCTTCTCATTGAATAGTTCCTTTCCCTTTCACAGTATCCATTGTACCTGATAGATTTTTATTACTCTTTTAGGTTCTCACACTAGCGAAATAATGCAACGTTTGCACTTGTGGATCTGATTTATTTCACTTACCAATATAGCATCTAGCTGCTCCCATTTATCCATAAAAGCCTCAAGTTTGTGGAGGTTTTGTTTTGTTTTTTTAAAGAATTTTTTTTATTTTCTTTATTTATTTTTTTCTTGTTTCAGAACCTTTGTTTGTTTATTCACTCGTTTTTATGGCCGGCTCAGCCCTCTCCGAGGGCAGGGTTGGCGCAGCATGTGGTGCCAGGGATCGAATTGTGGTCCCTGAAGCTGCCCAAGCTTTCCCAAGCAGGCACTTTAGACCACTGAGCCATCCCACCAGGCCCCTCAAGTTTGTGTTTTTATAGCTGAAAAATATTCCATTCTATAAAGCTTCTGTATCTTTTATATCCATTCCTCAGTTAATAGACATTTGCATTGTTTCCAAGATTTAGCTAAGGCAAGTTGTGCTGCTTTAAACATAGGTACACATATATCATTGTAGTATGATGATTTCAGGTTTTTTTTTTAATACCTGGGAGGGAAATAGCTGGCTTGAATGGAACCTCCCATCATAGCTTTTTGAGCAATCTCCATACTGATTTCCATAGTGGTTGTATGATATTGCATTCCCAACAACAGTGGAAAAGGGGTCCGTTTTCCCCACAGTCTCTCTAGCATTTGTTATTGTTTGACTTCTTAATGATAGCCATTATTTCTGGTGTAAGATGGTATCTTAGCATTGTTTTAATTTGCATCTCTTGAATGATCAATGATATTGAACATTTTTTCACATATTTTCATTTGTGTATCTCGTGTTATGTCTGTTTCTCTAGTGAGCCATTGACTGATACATGGTCAGTAACATTCTCCCCCCACCCCACTCATCTAACAATAAAATCTAATGAAAGCAGTGAAGGCACTAGAGAATAACCAAAATCAGAATTTCACCCTGTGCATGAAAGCCCTGCAGAATTATTCTGCTTCTCTATCTTACTTTGTGCAGTGAAGAAGAGTAAAAATTCAAGTAGAACATTGTATTTCTGTTTGAGTTGACAAGAGATGGAATT
The DNA here is from genome assembly GCA_004027025.1 of Myocastor coypus. NCBI lineage: Eukaryota > Metazoa > Chordata > Mammalia > Rodentia > Myocastoridae > Myocastor > Myocastor coypus. Next base: position 30,947 of record PVJA010020535.1, on the reverse strand, counting down.
TGGGGTTGCCTAAAGCAGTTAAGAATTACCTTGGATAAGGACGAGTTAGCGATCACAGCCCAACAGTATAAATTTTTCTCACATCTTTGACAACCATGTAAACCTAAAGACAAATTCAAAGTACGCAATGGGAAGCTGTAGCTTAAAAATTTCAAAGGCTCAAAGAAGATTTTAGTGGAGTCACAAACAGTCAAAGATTTCATAAATGCATTGGATTTCACAATGTGTTGGATTTTCCTCTAAAACACAATGCTTTTTTGGATTAAAGATTGCTCAATGGGATTTTCCTTAAAGGTATGGAACTATGGAAAGTAGATCTGCTCTAACAATAGGCACAAGAAAGCCTGCGCAAATTGAAGATGAGCAGATAGTAATTTTAAAATGTGCTAGTGAAAAAAAAATCAAAACATTCAGAGAACAATAATCAAATGCTACAGCTCTCCTAAGTATAGGCCACTGTGTCTAGAATATCATTACTAAATACATAAAATAAAAATATGACACTGTATTAAGATGAAAAGCAGTTTAACTGAAACAGACCAACAAATGCAAATGGGGATTAAATGCTATATTTGGCAGATAACACCTTTTCTTTTTTCATTTTATGTATTAGATACAGGGTCTTATTACACAGTTCAGACTCATAGTGATCCTCTTGTTTTCAGCTCCTCATTGCTGTAATTAAAGGCACGTGCCACCATGCTGGGGCTTGGTCACCAGCTCAGCAAGCCCCCGGGGCAGAACCAGCATGGCATGTGAGACTAAGGATCAAACCCTGCCCCCTGTTCTTGCCAAAGAAGATGCTTAGTCTACTGAGCTATGTTGCTGGCCTGGTTGATAATATCTGTAAGTCACTATTTATAACTGTCTAAGGACCAGAAGAAAAGAATGCTATATTGGATGAATGTGGTAGCAGATGGCTATGCACTCTAGAAGCTGAGGCAAGAGGATCACCATCAGTTTGAAGCCAGCCTGTGGTTCATAGTGAGTTTAAGGTGAGCCTGGACTACAGAGTGAGATTTTGTCTTGAAAACTCAAGGAAAAAAATGCAAATTCTAGACCTGAACCCTAAAATAGTGAAATAAAGATGTCACATCATCATCTTAGTACTGTACTGAAGAACACAGAAAAAAAAAAAAAAGTTGAACTTGAAGCTCAAAAAAATGTGTTACCCACTTTGAAGAACATGGGGAGAAAAGATTGAAGACACAGAACATTCAGAGATAGGTGGGTCCATTACCATCATCTAATTAAGGAGAGAGAAAAACGTGGGGAAATTATAAATTGAAAATATAACAATTTCAATTCTTCAAATTGGCAAAAATTCATAAGCTTCACATCTAAAAATATCAGAGGATCTTTAGTTGAATGAATACTTAGGAGACCAAAGCTATATACATCATAATCAAATTACCAGTAATAATTTAAAAAGTTGAAAATCAGAAGCACATGTTTGTGCTGGATGAAGGTTGTGATGAAGATTATTTATAGTGAAATGATGACTCAAAACTATTTTTTTCTTACTAAACAGTGGAGCACAGAGGGGCAGAAAAGCAAATTTTGCTGAAAGTTTCAACTCATAATTCTATCTCCAGAAGTGTATCTTTTTAAGAGGAAAGACAGGGCCCACAGGATAGCTTAGCAGACTATAGCACCTACTTAGACACATACAAGGACAATGGCTTTATCCCCTCACCACATGTCAGACCAGCCCCACACCCTGGTGTGCTGAGCTGGCCACCAAGAACAGACTAGGTGTGGTGGCTTGTACCTATAATCCCAGCTCTGGGGAGGATGAGACAGGAGTATTACTATGGGCCCAAGTGATGCAGGAAACTTACATAAAGAGGAATGCAATGCTAAAGGATTTTTTTTTTTAAATTCAGAATCCTAAATTCTGGCCAACTCAGATGTTAAGGAAGGATTCAAGGACAAAAAGAAATGCTAAATATGTATAAATATATAAAATACTGCATTTTCTTTTTAATTTCTTTGAGCAACAACTACATTTTTAAACTTTTTTAAGAGAACAAAAATAGTAAAAAAGAAAGAAAGAAAGATGATACAGGATTTCACTAAACAAAATGATAGGAATGCAGAAATGGCTGTTATACTACATATTGTCTTCAAATTAGCTGTCCAGATTACATATGGTGGAGGTATGCTTTTTTAAAAAATCATTAACTGTTCCTTTCACTAGACAATTAGAAATCAGCAGTACAATTATCCAAGCTATTTTTTGTCCTGTTTCTAGTTGTTCCTTGCCTTTTAACAGTTTTGTTTCCTTTACAGAATCTATTATATCTTTCAGATTTTATTTACTCTTTCAGGTTCCTCCACTAGACAGACAATACAATGTTTACACATGTGGGTCTGATTATTTTTCTAGTTGCATCCCAGAAAGAATCTCTGTTATCAACAAGTCAATCAAGAACAAATGTTAGAGGGACTGTGCAGGAAAAGAAATGTTTCTGCACCATTGGTAGGAGTTTAGACCAACACAAACACTGAAAATCAGTGTGCAAGTCCTCAGAAAACTAAGATTAGAGGTCTCACTTGACCCCGTTACTCTCTTCTTGGGTACTTGTCTAGAAGAACTGAAAATACCATCCCACGGAGATATATGTGCACCCATATCTGTAGGAGGTCAGCTTGTCATAGCTAAATCTTGGACTTCACCCAAGCACTCATCAAGCCAGGAATCAAGAAGGAACTTGTGGTATTTTTATACAGTGAAGTATTACTCAGCTGTAAGGAGAGTTAAACTTGAGATGTTTATAGGTAAATGGATATAACTAGAGATAACTTCATTTTAATGCAAATGTTACAGGGCTGTAGTGCAAACTAGTGCATTTAAATTTGAAATCTGTGGCAACAGAGTAAACAGAATCATGGTATTAACATTAAATTGAAAAATACTGAACTATAATAAACTTAAAAATGCATATGGGGGCCAGGGATTGTAGCTCAGTGACTTAAGCACCTGCCTGGCAAGCACAAGGTCTTAAACTCAATCCCTGATACCACAACAAACAAACAAACAAACAAACAAACAAAAATGCATGTATATCCTCAGCATCATACACACACAAAAAAGATAAAAATAAATAGATAAATAAAATGCATGTGGGAATTAACCTATAAATTATTTAATAAAAACTAAAGTATTCATCAAAAGCTAATAATCACTAGTCAAAAACTAGACTTAAATTGAAATGCCAAAAGAGGCAGAAAAGAGTTATATGGACTTCACTGTGAATACATATTTATTCCAGAAAAACGTAAGAAAAACCTGAGACAAAATAAAATAAACCTACGTGGATTTGAGGATTGACAGCTGGAATCAGGAATTTATGTTTCATTATGTAATCACCATAGTATGACTGTGCCCATGTTTGAAACTACTGATGCAGGTGAGCCTTACCAACGTTCTCGCGTTGCACATTTCACGTGATAAGTGTCTCGCGAGACTATTCTCCTTTGTCTGGACGTAAGAGCGGCAGAACTCGCATGGCTATCAGAAAGAATGGGATGTGGCCAAATGTTCTGCAAGAACTATGTTGGCAAAATGACAGCAGTTGTGACGAAATTGAGGCATTTAGCGACCTTCCTTTTTCTTTAATTCTTATCCCGTTTGCATTTTATTGGCCCTTGATGGAGACAGAATGGTCATATTCTGACGCTGCGTTTGTATGGGAAAAATAGTATTACAGGGGAGTTTCTCTGCTCTTCGCCAACTCACACACTGGTGGGCTGGGCAAATTCAGTCTTGAGATTTTAATGAGGGGAGAAGGTAATAGCTACAGTGTTTCTATAAAGCCACCATTGTGTGAAAGGTGGAAAACTTCTCAGAAAATCTAAGGAGATCAATGATACTCGCAGTACAACATCAAGGAGGTAATAGCAGACTTGATACAAGCCTGTTTCTCCTGGCTCAAAAAGTCATGTTCCGTCATGGCAGAAAGAAAAGGGAAACTACTGGAAAGATTTACTGATTTGAAATCAGAAAAACAATTTAAAGTTGTGACTATGAAGATTTCATGTACAAATCTCAAATGATTGTTTAATTGAAGTACCAGAGTTAGAAAGCTGAATATATGCACAAAGAATGTATCTTTGCAGTTAAAACTGCAGAGGTGGGTAGGTGTCGGGTACTGTTAAACCCAAGTGATGGCAAGGAGGAGCCGCTGTTGAAGCAGATGGGATGAAGATATCTTCAGGCGGAAAGCTAGGGAGGCAGAAGGAGAAGCACTGGGTTGGGGTCCACGTGACCTTTTGGAAACTGGAAATGGAAATGGAGGTAGAGACGCGAACATTAAGTTGGATACTAAAGACGTCTGTGAATGAAAGTGCGTTATCAGGTGACGGCAGAGGTAAAGGAAACAGGTTAGCATGGACTTAATGCTATCGGAGTAAATAGACCTAGCCAGATAACTCATAGAAACAAGTAGAGGGAAGCTTGTTTCAGTGATGGTTTCCTGTTGCTTGCCAGACCTTTCCCTAAGAGGGAAACTCAACAGCACCATCCTTGTTCTTTCTTTAAGCTACATCCTTGACATCACCCTGCCTGAGAAGACCTCTACTGCTTCACTGGTATATGGGCCCCTTGAACTCAGGTTACATAACCCTTTTGAATTCTAGTTATGTAACTCCTTAAATTCAGGTTATATAGTGCTTTTGAACTCTAGATCTTATATGCTCTTCTCCAATAGTTTTCCTTTCCTCTGATGTGATAATTCCTTAGCAGTGTGTAAACGCATGTATGCCTGTGCATCTTTATCTTTGTGTGTCTTTATTTTCATGATTGAAGAGGATGATGATTTATGGTGTATGATTTTGTGCCCCATTTTTGTTTCAGAGAAATGATGATCCCATACATTCAAAAGAAAGAAAACCAATAAGTTATGTGCTAAGAGGTGAGCCAAGTCCACACGGGAGTAGGTGATGATACCGTGGACTTAGACAAGCACTGGCAACTGAAAACGCAGGAAGTTAGAGGATTATAATGAGCAGCACTAGTGGAAATACTGAGTGTCTCCCTGTGTTTTGGAGAATCTGCCAAATTTACCCTTCTGGATTGGCCACTTGTACTTTTTCTGTGAAGTATTTATTCATTTTAATTGTTCATTTTAATTGGATATTTTATTTGAGGAATTTATTCCTCATTTATTCATTTTAATTGTTCATTTTAATTGGATATTTTATTTGAGGAACTCTAAATGTTTTGAGTTCTTTATATATTCTAGACACTAGTCCTCTGAGGAATAGCTGGCAAAAATTGTTCCCATTCTGTAGATTGTCTTTTCACTGTTGGCTGTTTCTTTTGCAGTGTAGAATTTTTTCAACTTGATACAATCCTCTTGTTATTTTCAGCACAATTTCCTAAACTACTCTGAACATCTCTTTATGAGACCATGCCTTCTTGAAGCTTAAACATAAGTCAGAATGGGAATCAAAGGAGATGAAGTCGTGTGTTAATTTTCAACTATACACGTTACACTTCTCCCAAATGATGTTTATGACTTGCGTCTACAAAAATAAGAAAAAATATTCGAAGATAGTATATGTTTAGAGCTGTAAGCATGGAAATTAAATGGAGGTCCATGTATGAAAATGCCTGTATTATGGGGTAGCCTCACCCACTTTAGATTCTGCTCTTTTATCTCATTCATTCTCTTCTTTTTCTTATTTGCGTGTATCTTTCCTTTTCAATTAGTATCAGATTTTTTTTTAATTTCATAACTACATTACCCTAATATACAATCTATACTTTCTCACCCAGATCCCACTCCCTACTTATATTGTTCTGTCTCGCTGAAGCTCTATTGTTTATAAAAGCCAATCGTTTCCTAAGTCTGTCTAAATTTACCCATCTTTTATTTACTCTCAACTTTCTGTCTTCTCTCACATCAAAACGTGTTTCTCCTTTTGGATTCATCATTCTGGTGGCAGTAGCTCTGTTAGCTGTCACTTCAGCTCTACACATTATTCATCAACAACCAGTACAGGAAGGAGCTGGCACAGGGCTGTGGAGAAAGCACAAGTAAAGGGCTTAGTCTGGTGTGTCCCATGTATTAGTGATTTTCATTAGGTTGAGAGCCACACCTGGATTGAAAGCACTGCTTTCTGGGAGTGAAGCTTGACCGAGTTACTTAATCCTCTTGGCTTCAGTTTTCCTTATGTTTTTCTTGAAGTCTCATAGCTTAGAGGGAATTAAAAAGTACAATAAGATTAGCACAATACCAAGTACATAAGAGCAACTAACATTTCTAGAACACATAATAAATGTTAAGATAAATATTAATTCATATTAATGTACAAATGAATGATGATTAAATAAAGGACCAAAGACATTACTGAAAGTTACTTGAGTTGCCAGTGTGTTTGTGTGTTCTTCTTCTGGTTTTTCATAGTAAATCTTTCTTTTCTTTCAAAAAATAGTTATTTACTTATTTATTTATTTATTTTTAAATTTAACAATGGTTATATTAAATGTTTTCATCATCAGATCAGTTTAGATTAATAGATACAGTTATATAAGATTGATCAAACAATTAAACATTAACACTTTCAATAAACATTACTGTTTTTTTTAACAATTGGCACACTGCATATTGTCCTCACAATAGTTATACAGAGCATAGGGTGTGGGCATGACACACCTTCCAGTTGACATTGGAAAGGAAAGAAAAAAAAAATTAGAGTTCTTATATTAGGGAGACTATGATATTTACATGTGTAGTTCTGGTTTATTTCACTAATGAGTATAAGTTCAATATATATCCATATATATATGAAGTCTTCCAGCTTATCATTCTTTATAGGTGAATAATATTCCATTGTATAAAAATACCATATTTTTTTTCAACCATTCTTGAAGTAATTGGCATTTTGGTTGTTTCCAAGATTTGGCTATTACAAAGTGAGCTGCTATAAATATAGGTGCACACATATTGCTGTGGTATGACGTTTTCAGTTTTTCTGGGAAAATTCCCAGTAGGGGGATAGCTGGATTGAATAGGATTTCCAGCTCTAGTTTTTTAAGGAGTCTCCACACTGCTTTCCATAATGGTTGCACCAATCTGCATTCCTACCAGCAGTGGAGAAGGGTTCCTTTTTCCCGACAGCCTCTCCAGCATTTGTTGCTGCTTGATTTCTTTATGATGCCATTCTTTCTGGGGTGAGATGGTATCTCAGTGTTGTTTTGATTTGCTTTTCAAAAATGACTAGCGATGTGCAGCATTTCTTCATGTATTTATAGGCTTGCTGAATTTCTTTCTCTAAGAAGTGTGTATTCATCTCAGATGCCCATTTCTGGATTGGGTCTTTGAATTCTGGAACCCTGATGGTTTTTAGTTCTTTGTAGATTCTAGATAGAAGACCTTTATCTGAGTACTTTTTTTTTTTTTTTTTTTTTGTCTTTTTGAGACAGGGTCTCGCTATGCAGTTGAGGCTGGCCTTGAGCTCACTTTTGTAGCCCAGGCTGGTCTCGAACTCGCACCAATTCTCCTGCCTCAGCCTCCCGAGTGCTGGGATTACAGGCGTGAGCCACCACGCCTGGCTGTCTGAGTACTTATAAGTTAAAATCTTTTCAAAATTTGTAGGTTGTCTTTTCACTCTGTTGGTAATTTCCTTTGATGTGCAAAAACTTCTTAGCTAGAGGAGGTCCCATTTGTTGGTGTTTTCAAGTGTTAAATGTGCAATTTGATATCTGTCCATGAACTTTTTGCCTACTCCGATGTCTTCAAGATTTTCTCCCACTTAATCTTCCAGGAGGTTTAATATTTTTTTTAAAATATTTAGACCTTTAATCCATTTTGACTTTAGTTTAGTGCATGGTGATAGACTAGGGTCAAATTTGGTTTTCGGCATGTAGAGGGCCAGTTTTTCCAGCACCATTTGTTGAAGAGACCATCTTTCTTCCAGTAAACACGTTTGGCCCCTTTGCCAAAAATTAGGTGGCTGAGTGTGTTTCTATTTACTTCTGCACCTTCTAATCTATTCTGTTAATCCTCGGGTCTATTCTTTTGCCAATACCATGCTGAATTTATTACTGTAGCTTTGTAGTACAACTTTAGGTCAGGAATTGTAATGCCTCCTGCCCTAAGGTTGTTGCCCAGAATTGTCTTTGCAATTCTGGGTCTCTTTTGGTTCCGAATAAATTTTAGGAATGATTTCTCCAGGTCTGTGAGGTATGTTGATGGTATTTTGATAGGAATTGCATTAAATCTGTATAACAATTTAGGGAGTGTGGCCATTTTCACAATGTTGGTTCTTCCTATCCAGGAGCAGGGAATATCTTTCCATTTTCTGAAATCTTCTAGGATCTCTTTTTTTCAGAGTAATGTAGTTTCCATTGAAAAAATCTTTTACTTCTTTAGTTAGGTTAATCCCTAAGTATTTCATTTTCTTCAGTGCTATCATAAAAGGTACTGCTTCTCTAATTTCTTTCTCAGTGTGTTTGTTATCTGTGTAGAGGAAGGCCACTGACTTTTGTGTGTTGACTTTGTAACCTGCTGTACTACTGAATTTGTGTATTAATTGCAGTAGCTTCTTGGTGGAGTTCCTTGGATCTTCCAAGTAGATTATCATGTCATCTGTAAATAGTGATAGTTTTACTTCTTCTTTACCTGTTTTTAGTCCTTTTATGTCTCTTTCTTTTCTAATGGCTGTAGCTAATGATTCCAGAACTATATTGAAAAGGAGTGGTGATAGAGGACATCCTTGTTTTGTGCCAGGTTTGAGAGTAAAAGACTTCAGTTTTTCCCCATTTAGAATTATGTTTGCTGTTGGATTGCTGTAGATGACTTTTATCAGGTTGAGATACAGACCCTCTATTCCAATTTTCTGTAGGACTTTGAACATGAATGAGTGTTGGACTTTGTCAAAGGCCTTTTTGGCATCAATTGACGTGATCATATGATTTTTGGCTTTGACTCTATTGATATAGTGTATTGCATTTATAGATTTACATATATTGAAACATCCTTGCATTCCTGGGATGAATCCTACCTGGTCATGGTGTATTATCCTCTTGACAATTAGTTGTATTCTATTGGCGAGGATTTTGTTGAGAATTTTTGCATCTGTGGTCATCAGAGAAATTGGCCTATAGTTTTATTTTTTAGTTGTATCTCTCTCTGGTTTTGGTATCAGTCTAATACTTGCCTCTAGGAATGATTTTGGAAGGATTGCTTCTTTTTCAATTTCATTGAAGAATTTGAGGAGTATTGGGGTTATGTCTTCCTTAAATTTCTTGTAGAATTCAGTATTGAATCCATCAGGACTTTTCTTTGTCAGTAGGCTTTTTATTACATTTTGTATTTTATTACATTTTGTATTTTATTACGTTTTGTATTTCATTGACTGTTATTGGGTTATTGAGAGTTCTAATATTTTCTTGATTCAGTTTGAGTAATTTGTACTTTTCTAGGAATCTGTCCATTTCATCTGTGTCTTCAATTCTGTGAGAGTAAAGATTCTGAAAGTAGCTATTTATGATCCTCTGTATCTCTGCTGGGTCTGTAGTTATTTCACCCTTTTCATTCCTTATTGCTTGAATTCCTTTCTTTCCTCTTTTTGATAAGGTTAGCTAGGGGTTGTCAATCTTATTCAAAGAACCAGCTTTTTGATTCATTAATTCTTTATATTATTTTCTTTGTCTCAGTTGAATTAATTTCTACTCTAATCTTTATAATTTCATCCCATCTTTGGGCTTTTGATTTCGTTTGCTCTTCTATTTCAAGTCGATTGAGGTGCTCCAGGAGAGTATTTATTTGCTCCCATTCTATTTTCCTAACATGTATGTTCAGAGCTATACATTTCCCTCTAAGAACTGCTTTCATTGTGTACCATAAATTCCAGTAGCCTATGTTTGAATTTTCATTGAATTCAAGATATTTTTTAATTTTATCTGGTTGTTGTGTTGAAGAGTGTTGCTTAATTTCCATGTATTTCTGGGGTTCTTGTGGTTTCTGTTGTCATTTATTTGCAATTTTATTGCACTGTAGTCATATAATATGCATGGGACAATTTCTGTTTTCTTGCATATATTTAAGCATGACCTATGTACTAATATGTGGTCTATTTTAGAAAATGTTCCATGCGCAGCTGAAAAAAAATGTGTATTCTGAAGTGTTTGGGTGGAACACTCTGTGTAGGTCCACTAATTCCATTTGTTTCAAGTTCTGGTTCAGCTCTGCTACTTCTTTGCTAAATTGTTGTCTGCTTGACCTATCTTTTTTTGGACAAGGGTGTTTTGAGGTCTCCTCTTAAGATTGTGGTATTGGATATTAGATTTTTCATGTCCATTAAGGTTTGCCTTATGTAACTTGCTGCTCCTGTGTTGGGTGCCTACATATTTATGAGTGTCACCTCTTCGTCTTGAAGTTTCCCCTAACCAATATGTAGTGGCCTTCTTTATTTCGTTTGATCAGTCTTGGTTTGAAGTTTAGACTATCTGCAAACGGGATTACTACCCCTGTTTTTTTTTTTTTTTTTTTTTTTTTTTTTTTTTTTTTTTTTTTTTTTTTTTTTTTTTTTTTTTTTTTTTTTTTTTTTTTTTTTTTTTTTTTTTTTTAGGTGATGGAGCATATAGTATTGTCTTCCATACTTTCACTTTTAGCCTATGTGTTTCTTTATGAGTTAAGTGCGTTTCTTGTATACAGCATATTGTTGGATTTTGCTTCCTTATGCATTCTGCCAGTCTATTTCTTTTAATTGGAGAATTGAGTCCATTTACATTGATGGTTACAATTGAAATATATTGACTTATGATTGATATGATATTTACTTACTACTATTTACCTCTTTTTCTCCTGTGTTTAATGAGTAGCCTATTTGGTGGGATCTTTCTTTTCTCATTTCTTGAGTTTGAGTTGTTTTGGTCCCTCTCTAAAATAAAAATATTTATTTAGTATGCTGCGTAGGGTTGGTTTTGACGTCATGAAATTCTTTAGTTGTTACTTGAATTCTTTCTTTTTAATCGAAATCATGTAAACATTCTAACAAAGGTGCAAAGAACATAGTGTTTGAGATTCAGAAATTGTAGTTCATTATCATGTTTGTTAACTGAAAAAGTAACTCTCAGAATGGTCACCTGCATACACTTATTTTAATTCTGAAGATATATTCTTAGATTTTATTTACTGAAAATAATACATCCATATGTTGACAAAGGTAACAAATAAGGTTCTGAAAAACTATACTCCAGCATTCTGAGTGTTTATGCTCCTAGTGTGCCATCAACAGTGAAACACATTAACCTGAAAGGATTGGCTACAGTTCTATATTGCAATCATATTCTTATGGATAAGACAGATTTTTCTGTGGTTTCCTTTTCATGGAAAAGCTCAAACTTTGAATTTTAATTTGATATTCACCCATATGTCAAATTTCATTTTAAATCACACATAAACATTCCTTTTGCATGTTCATTATTTGGCAGTTTTCTCTGTAACATCTCAGGGCTGGAAGGGCATATAAATCAAAATCAAACAAATGTCTGTTCATACCAAGATCTTATCTGAAATATCGAGCCTTTTTCCAAAGAAAATTTCTAGTTGCTGTGAAAATTTTTCTTGTTGTTTTAAACATGTAATCTATAATGGATCCTTGACTGTGTGTGTGTGTGTGTTTTTTTTTTTTTCCTATGAAGAACTTGTACTTACAAACCAAACACTGTAAATATAGAAAAGATCCAGCCAAACTGATGCGGACGCTTCCTGCATCAGGTGGTGCAGTTTGGCTGCCCAGCGCAGTCAGTGAGCGCATCCCGGAACCGTAGGGAGCGGCAGTACCTCTGGCAAGGCAGACGAGGGAGCAGTTCCCTGCAGTATTCTGGACTAATCCTCCAAAAATAAATCAAGTGTGAGAAGCTAGCTTAGTTGGAGAACCAGCATGAGCCCAAGCAATATCCTGGCTGATACGTGTCGGGAGGCAGGGAGAAACATAGTTAATTCTGTCACAGCTGGTGGTGGGGAGCTCCTCACTCAAATCTGCAGAGATTTTCAGACTCCAGATAGTCCTGGGGAAATCCTGTCCAATCAGATCTGAAAAGACAAGGGTTGCAGCTCAGTAAATCTGCTCAAGTCCACTCCCAGCCTTCAATCTCAAATATGACCAAGGCCAAATGATACTGGCTGGGCCAGGAACCTCTGACTAGGTTCCTAGGGGTGATTTTTTTTTTTTTTTTCAAACTTTAAATTTTTTTTTTTTTTCTTGTTTCAGAACCTTTCTTTGTTTATTCACTCATGTTTATGGCCGGCTCAGCCCGCCCCGAGGGCAGGGCTGGCGCAGCCTGTGGTGCCGGGAATCGAACCACGGTCCCTGAAGCTGCCCAAGCTCCCCAAGCAGGCGCTTTAGACCACTGAGCCATCCCACCAGGCCCCCCTAGGGGTGATTTAAGCTGCTGATTTAGGGCCCTTTACATCTGGGAGAAGTCCTAAAGAAATGAAGATGCCACAACTCTGATATAGATAAGTTTTGATGGTGGAGTCTGAATCCTTTCTTTCTTTCTTTCTTTTCTTTCATTTTTTTATGCATTTAGTACAGGGCCTACAGTGTCTCACTACACAAATAGGACTTGTAGTGATGCTTCTGTTTTTAAGCCTTCCAAGAGCTGGAGTTACAGGCGTGTAACCACAGCACCCAGCCTCCATGTCTGTCTTAGCGTGCCATGGGGGCTGGACCAGCAGGGCCAGGATTGAACACAGGATCGAATCCACCACCCTTGTGTGTGCATAAGCAGGTGCTTTAATCTGCTAAGCTACCTGGCTGACCCTCTGCAGCCTTCCTTTCGCACACCTTTTAAGAAGTTTGACGCCAGCAGGATGGCTCAGCGTTCTAAAGCGCCTGCTTAGGAAAGCTTAGGTAGCCACAGAGACTGTGATTTCGATTTCCGGCACCACATGCTGTGCCACCATCGCCCTCAGGACAGGCTGAGCTGGTAGTAATACAAAAAAAAAAAGCATCATTTTTGGAAGCTTTAAATGGCCTCTGCACTCCTTAAAGAGTGGGTTTGCCTGTATGGTTAAGGGAACTCAAAGGTTAAAGCCTTCCTGCCTTCTTCCTTTCTGCTGTAATTTAACTTGTGGTCGCCATCAGCCTCTCATCTTTACTGAATGTACTATTGATTGTATGGAAGCATTTCTTTGTTCAATTGGCAATGGCAGCACTGCGTGGTCTCCAGCCACATGTCTATCTCCAAGGTGACCACACGGGTAAAAAAGAACTAAGTTTGTAGTCCTGTCCTTGTGGTCCTTGTAACCCCGTGGGACTAGCATTCTGTGCTCCACCTCAGCGACACCTGGAATGCTCTTCTTCTCCCAGTCACTGTCACTAATACCCAAACCGGAAGCCTTCTGCTGTTCCTTCCAGCAGTCTACTTTTTAGCCTCAGCAGTAGGTGAAGCACAGACCAGAGTAGACAAAAAAGCAATGTAGATAAGGAGTTTTGATAATTTGTGTTAAATTGGCTCTCATAAATAAATCATATTGAAATTGTACCTTTCAGTATGTTTCCAACATTTACAAAATAATTGATTATGGCTTTGAGGAGAGTTAGGAAAATGGAAACAAAATAATATTTTATTGGTAAATTCACATTAAGATATTCAACTGAAATCTTTGGCTGAAGAGGCACTGTGGCTAAAAGAGCAGGAAACTGAGGAAATCCAGACCCTGTGCCCACTGCTAATTGGCTGCATCAATACAGCGCTTATGTCTTCTCACTGTGAGTCTCAGCTACAGAGCACGCATTTGTAGGATGGGGCATAGTAGTTATAAAAGTCAGAGGTATAAATATTATTCACATGTATAAAATAACTATGAAAGGAATAAATATTATATGTGATAAATATGTATACACGCTTCTTTGACTATACTTACATAGATGGTGTCTTGGCCAATTTCCTTGTGGCTGGGTCAGAATACCTGACAGCTATAAGTTATAAGAAGAGAGGTTTATTGCTGCTCCCAATTTGAGAAATTTCAGTTCATATATGGTAGGTTCAAGGGCAGAACATAGCATAGCAGAACACAGCATGCAAAGAAATCTTCCCATCTATGGCAGTCAGAAGCCGAGAGCATGGGAAACGGAGGAGGAAGGAGGGCTGCCCTTCCAGGTGAGCCCCAGACCCCTACCTTCTGCATCAGGCCCCTTATCCCCTACTCTATGCACTTGAAGCTTTAGATATGAACGCTAACAGATCGCTGGATACAGTAAGTGTAGGTTTAGGCACCAATGGGTCCATACACATCGCCAGATAAGGCAGTGAAGTAAAATAGAAAATGAAAATAAAGACAAGGGCCAATGAGATAGTTCAGCAGACTAACTACCTGCATAGACAAGCACAGGCCCTCGGGCTCCATCCCAGCATCACGTGCCATGCGAGCCCCACCCCTGTGCTACAGAGATGACCGGGCCTGGTGGAGCATGCCTGTAATCCCAGCACTGTGGAGACTGGAGTCTGAGCTAAAAACAAGTTTCTTGAGTTGAAAGGAAAAAAAAAATTGATATCTAAGAAATACTTTCATTCCACAGAAACTTTTTTTTTTCATTTCAAAATTAAATAAAAACATTAATTAGTAAGTCAGCAGATCATGGATTGTTTTTCAAAGTGACTGCATTCACTTTTTTAAGAATTCTTTCCCTCAGTATCTTTCAAATTTAAGTAGCTTCCATTTTTGCCCACATCCTGAACAGCTCCTGCCTCCTAGCTCGTTTATTGAGTCCCAGGGCTCTCTTCTATAGCTTCTGTGGCCTATTTCTTTCTTTACTAATAAAAAAATATATATTTACTTAGAAGCATTGAGAATGGCAATATCTCTGGTCTTCCCCCCTCCTCTTCTACCTCCCTTTCTCCCCGCTTTCGCACCTCCGCAGAGCCATGCTGCTGTCCCTGCCTGGCTCTCTCTCCATCCGTTTTTCTTTCCTGTCATCTTTCATTAAGGGCTTCTTGGTTTTTCTCCCTGCCTTTCCAAGTCATTTTTATCCCCTTACTGTCTCCTTTCTTTCTTCTCCTTGCGAACACTAGGAAATGGATGTGTTTAAGACATATTGTATGCATTCACAAAATGTTTCAGTTTTCATTACTTTGAGATGTAATGTTGGTAGCTGTGTGAGCCGGTGTTTTCACCTGTGTGAAGACAGGGCCAGCGCAGCGGTACTCAGCTGATCAGGTCAGTGATGCAGTACCCCTGAGACCACGGTGCCAACTCTCTTACTTGCCTTCTAGATCCACTCTCAACTCTTTCCTTCTGCTTTCCACCTTTGGCTGCTAAGCTGTGTGAATTCTATCCATAAAAAGGTAGCAATAATGATGCTGAGGATAGTAGCTTTGTGGGCATATAATGAGCCTAAATGCATTACCCTGAATACATGAAATGTGGGAGATTTTTGTATATTGATTGCATGGGAATAAAGCTGTTGAATCAAACAACCAAAATAGTTTCTGTAGTCTGACATAAGAGGTAGCACATGAGGAATTGCAGAAAGGAGGAAGTTTGCAGCTCTGTTCAGTTTGGTCTGCTCTTGAGAATCCTGGTAACCTCTACTCTGGGTAGCCCTGGAGCTTGGGTTCTTGCCTTATTAGTTTTACTCCTCTGGAAACCTTCCTACACCTATTAATTAGCTCTTTGATAAATGAACCCTCTTCAAAATGTCCTAGTTTTATGATTCCTATGGGAACCTAGGTTGACACAGACACTTTTATTTATTCCTTTTTTTATCAACTATTACTGGACTGGTAATGTGACTCTGGTAGAGCCCTTGCCTTGCATGCACAAGGCCCTGGGTTTGATCTTGAGCACCATAAAAACAAACAAGCAAATGAACAAAAATCCAAGTATTTCTTCAGTGTTCACAGTGAGCCAGACATTGAACTAGATTTCGGAGGGTAAAATACAGTGGTTAAAAATCAGCCACAGCCTTTGGCCCCATAACAATTAAATAAGCAAATTTATTTGTTTATTTATTTAGGCAGTGTCTCATTACACAGTTTAAGTTTGTCTTGAGCTCACTGAATAGCCATCCAGGTTGACCTTGAACTCTCAGAAATCCTTCTGCCTCAGCCTCCAAAGCGCTGGGATTACAGGTGTGCATCATAGTGCACTGTGAGATCAAAATTTAGAGGAGAAATGTACCTGCACCTCAGCCAGTGGTCAGAACTGATAGAGTTTTCATTGTACTCATGTGACGTAATCTAGTCAAACTTAACCTGTCTTTTAACATACTCTAAAGATTGCTTTTGTTTCTGTGCACTCTCCCAATTGATATTTTACCACAAAACACTTAGGAGGTGTAGGCATTTTTAGATAAGGACATAGTAATTAGATAGGGGAGTCTTATCTAGCTGGAGAAACCCCATGGAGGAAATCTCTATTCTAAGATCTCCTTCAGCTAGATTGTCCCAAACAAGTATAGAGAACATCGTGTGGGCCTTTTTTATGGAGGCGTTGGTTTGAGTTGGTTACTCAATAGAGGACAAAATGTAGAATGGTTATAATTGCTTTGAGGGAGGTTCATAACATTTAAATATGTGAACATTAAAAAAATGTGAACATCTAATGAATTTACTTCATCAGAGAAAGTGCAATGTTACAAGCACTGCAGAAAATCATATGGCCAAAATGAGATATGGAGCTACCCTCTGGCTTAGCACTTTTACTTGTGGGTAGAGATCCAAATCAATTGAAAGCAGATCATAGAGATATTTGCATATCCATATTCATAGAACATTTTCCTGTAATAGTAAAGAGATGGAAATGATCCAAATGTTCCCAGAAAAGAATAGACACACAGAAAATGTGGTATATACATACAATTCAGCATGAAAAAGAAAAAGGTTATGAAACATGCTACAGCAGGGGTAAAACTTGAACACACTATGGTAAGTGAAGTAAACCAATCATGAAGAGACAAGGACTATATATAGCTCAGTTTAAATGAGTTATGCCAGGTGATCAAGTCCATGGAAGCAGGAAGGTAGAATGGCAAGGGAAGGAGGTGGGAAAATTTCATTTATTTATTTATTTATTTATTTTGGAGGAGAGTTACTGGAAATTAAACTTAGAACCCTGTGCTTCCTGGGCAGGTGTTTGTTCTGCTGAGCTATCTCCCCTGTCCTGAGAGATTGTTTTTGATAGGTATGGAGCTTCGGTTTTGCAAGTTGAGAAAGTTCTTGAGATTAGTTGAACACATGCATGCGCTTCAAAGTTTAGAAATGTTTAGGATGGTAAATTTTATTATATGCATCTTAGCATACAGTATGTGTTTCCGTGTACGTATGCCTATGCATATATATATATATATATATATATATATAATTTTTTCACTATATTTTAGTGTTATAATGAGAAATTCTAATATGGAAACCATTGATAAGTAATATGCCATGGTTTAAGAAGAAAAGAATTTTGTATTTTATCCAGCCATTCAGGTTGTTTTCTGTCTGTCTCTTTGTCTCTGTCTCTGTGTCTCTGTCTACCTATCTCTCTGTTTCTCTCTCTCTCTTCCCACACTTAAAAGTTGGCCTTAGTAGAGATAAGAAACTCAAATGTCAAATTTCCCTGGTTAGAATAAGAAGTTTTGATTTGTTTTTTTTAAAACTGTACATATAGCACATTTCAAGTTTAAAATTATTCAAAATGTTTGGCTTCCAAAAGCATAAACACATTTGTTAAGTAAATAAATATGTTAGTATTTAGATCTTTAGAAATAATCTTCATGTCCAGGTCACGGACAAGACCTGGAGTCTCTGGGCACATTCTTATACACGTGCCAGTCTTGACAGTTCAAGGTTAAAAAGCAATGCCAGGAAGGAGAGCAATGAAATTACCTTAATTTGTTATTGTTATCTTTCTATTTGAAAATCAAATGCTTATAATATGAAAATATACATGAGAGGCTGAGGGATGAGAAAGATTTAGAGAAAAAAGTTTTATATGAAGAACGTAAGAACGTTTGCATCAAAGCTTTCAGATGTGCAAATTATAAAGAGACATTTGAAAAACTACATGAATATCCTTGCATAATATAAAAGAATCTTTCTGCAGAGGGCAAACATCTGTCTAATTATAATTTCTCACTGTTGATTAGTCTGTCATACTCTACATGTACTTTGTATTCCAGACTTTTTCTTATGCCCATCTCAGCTTAGAATATTCACCTGGTTCTCCTGTTTGATTGCTACTGATTAGTTGAAATGCTCTTTTAAGTCAGTACTTTTATGTTTCTCTACTAGCCCAAATCAAATCATACTGTGTATCCTTCTAATAGCTACTGTTGCTTAAGTGTCTATGATGTGCTGTGATCATACAATTGTTACATTCTCAATATCATTTCTAATTTTGACAGCTTTTAAAGACTTCTCATTGCTTTTATTTTACAGATGAAAACATCATGGCTCAGAGAGGTGAAGTCATTTGTGCAAAGATCTGTGAGCAAATGCTGTCCTACATAGGCCCTTGGCACCTTCCCTCTGTTGACAGGCCCTCTCTCCAGGTTCCAGCATGAGACACACAGAGTTGCCATCAACCTTTCTATGTAAACAAACAGCTCCTCTGGAGAGTATTCCTTGTTAACTCAATCTAAGGACTTTATACAGTGTCTGCTTCTTTTTTTCTAGTAATAGTTACTACTTTCTAAAAGGAGCTAGTTAATATCTTATTTACTTATATATGGTCTATCTATTGCATGAAAATTGCAGGAGCCAGGAGGAAAGCTTCTATACCTCACTGCCCTGGAGTGGTGACTGTGGTTATTATGGAACCTTAGGTAGCATTTGATAAATGAATGAGGAGCAGCAAGTGAAACTTTTAGAGCAGCGCCCTGGGACTTTCCAACTCCATGCTTTTTCTGCTCTAACTTTGTGGACTGCACTACACAATTCTAGAGCCTGCCAGATTCAATCCTGCAGGGTCAGCCGACAGCCTGGTAACCTTCAGAGAAGCTGACCTTGTAATCTAAGGATGAAGTGAGCTTCCTTCCTGGGCCCCTCACAGCCGTGTGAAACTTTATCCCTGTCCAGGCCTTCAATTGACTGATGGAGGTCTTCCCAGCAGACAGAGGGAAATCTGTTGTATTACAGATTTGCAAAGAAATGCCATCTAAACACAGCCACATTGGAAACAGCACTTATAGGACTCCAACCTGCCCTCCAGACAACTCCAGCCTGCCCACCAGATGACTCCAGTCCACCCACCTGAGGACTCCGGCCTGCCTGCCACATGACTCCTGCCTGCATAGTGGAGGACTCCGGCCCACCTGATGACTCCAGGTAGCCTGAGGACTCTGGCCTGCTCACCTGAGACCTCCTGCAACCTACCTGTGACTTCCTCTGGCCCACCCTGAGTGCACTCTATCCAGCATTAGGTCTGCCATGTCAGACCTCCTCTGGCCCACTGTGAAAGCAGCTCCCCAGGGCTAAAAGCAGCTCTGCTGACTTGGCAACGAAAACTAAATGACTAACTCATGGATACACAGTTCTGCACCAAAGGTCACTGCTATACAGAATGATACAGCAAAATGAAATCTCAGGTCCCAAACCCACTTGTAACAGATACAGGAGACACTACCATGCAACAAAATGGGAATCATGAAGAGCAAATCTCTGAATCCATAGCTTCTAAGGTAAACAGACAAGTGCAGAAACATATAGAGCAATTCAGATCAGAGATAACATGTCAAGCAAAAAAAGAAATGCATGAAAAAATAGACTCTGAAGTGGAAAAAAAAAAAACTGCAGAAATGTATAGAGGAAACCAGGGCAGAAATAACCACTGAAGTTAAAAAAGACATGTCTAAATTAATAGCATTTAAAGTAGGGGAACAGCTACAGAAAGGTAGAGGGGAGAACAGAGAAGAAATAATCTCTGAACTAGAGAGAGAGAGAGGATAATTATAATGAGGGATTTCAGCACTACTAAAGAAGACATTGATAAAAAATTAGAGAATAGAAAAATGATGGACTCCCTGCGTGAACAGTATAAGAAATCGATCACATGAAACAATTTCAAAGAGATATGCAAGAAAATAAAATCTCAATCCCAAGCTGGCAAAAACATACGAACCAAAGTGAAGATAGAATCTCAGATCTTGAAGACACCATTGCAGCTAGTGAAAAGGTAAGAAAAGATCTCTTAAAAACAACCAGGATGCAGGAAAAAATAATTCAACATCTGCAAGATGATGCAAAAATGAACAACATGAGATTAATAGGAATCAATGAGGAAGAAGGAGTTGACACAAATGCTATAAAAAGAATATGGGAAGAAGTAATAGCAGAAAACTTCCCAAATTTGAGAAAACAATCAGTCATTCAGGTACCTGAAGCATATAGAACTCCAAATAACATCAACCCGACTAAAAACACACCCAGACATATATTGGTCAAGATCCCAGAAGTCCAGCACAAGAACAACATACTAAAAGCTGCTAGAGAAAAGAAACAGATCCCATTTACAGGAAAATCCATCAGAATAATGGCACATTTCTCTTCACAAACCATGAAGTCAGAAGAGCATGGAGCAGAGTGCTTCAAGTCCTCCATGAAAATAAATCAAGCCCAGACTTCTATATCCAGCAAAACTCTCCTTCAAATATGATGGAGAAATGAAATACTTTCACGATAAGGAAGAACTAAAGATTTTCATGACATCAAAGCCAACCCTACAAGGTATATTAAAAAAAATTTTAGAGAGTGACCATAGTAATCCAAACTCAACAAATGAGAATGGAAAGAACCCACCAAACAGGGCAACCAATTAAACACAGTAGAAAAAGAGGT
Organism: Myocastor coypus; assembly: GCA_004027025.1. Taxonomy (NCBI): domain Eukaryota; kingdom Metazoa; phylum Chordata; class Mammalia; order Rodentia; family Myocastoridae; genus Myocastor; species Myocastor coypus. The sequence continues at coordinate 10,162 of PVJA010020535.1, read as the reverse complement.
AAACAATAGTAAGTAAAAAACATGCCAATCATCAGTCAATACATTTAAATTATAACCATCAATGTCAATGGACTCAATTCTCCAACTAAAAGAAGTAGACTGGCAGAGTGGACAAGGAAGGAAAATCCAACCATATGCTACATACAAGAAGCACACTTAACTCATAAAGAAAAACATAGGCTAAAAGTTAAAGGTTGGAAAACAATACTGTATGCTCCAGCACCTCAAAAAAAAGTTAGGGGTAGCAATCCTTTTTGCAGACACTCTATACTTAAAACCAAGTTTGGTCAAACGAAATAAAGAAGGCCGGCCGGGCGTGGTGGCTCACGCCTGTAATCCCAGCACTCGGGAGGCTGAGGCAGGAGGATTGGTGCAAGTTCGAGACCAGCCTGGGCTATGAAAGTGAGCTCAAGGCCAGCCTGAACTGCATAGCGAGACCCTGTCTCAAAAAAAAAAAAAAAAAAGAAGGCCACCACAAAATAGTTAGGGGAAAAATTCAAGACAAAGAGGTAACACTCATAAATATCTATGCACCAAACATGGGAGCGCCGAGTTATATAAGGCAAACCTTAATGGACATGAAAAATCTCATATCCAATACCACAATCCTAACAGGAGACCTTAACACCACTTTATCCCAAAAAGATAGATCAAGTAGAAAAGTTAGCAAAGAAGTAGCAGACCTGAACCAGAACCTGGAACAACTTGACTTGGTGGACATACACAGAGTGTTCCACTTAGAATGCATATTTTTCTCAGCTGCACATAGGACATTTTTTAAATTAGAACACATATTAATCCATAGGTCATGCTTAAGTATATGCAAGAAAACAGAAATTATCCCATGCATACTATCTAACCACAGTTCAATGAAATTAGAAATAAATGACAAAAGAACCCACAAAACCCCCAGAAATATGTGGAAATTAAACAATACCCTTCTGAGAAACCAGTGTGTTACAGATGAAATTAAACAAGAAATCAAACAATATCTACAATTTAATGAAAATTCTAACACAACTTATCAGAATTCATGGGATCCAATGAAACTAGTTCCTGGAGCAGTGGTTCTCAACCTTTCTAATGCTGTGACTGCGCAATACAGTCTCTCATGTTGCAGCAGCCCCAAACGAAAAAATAATTTGGTGGCTACTTCAAAACTGTAATTCCAAATAAATAACATTTTCCGATGTCTTTATGCAACCCCTGTGTTTTGGTCGTTTGACCCCCGCTGGGATCACAACCCACAGGTCAAGAACCACTGTCTTAGGGGGAAATTTATAGCCCTGAACTCACAAACTAAGAAGACACAACGGGAACAAATAAATATTCTAAGGCAACACCTATACAGACTAGAAACAGAAGAGCAGACAAAATCCAAAGCCCAAAGACAGGACGAAAGTATAAAGATTAGAGCAGAAATCAATTCAATTGAGACAAAGAAAACAATACAAATAATGCATCCAAAAGCTGGTTCTTTGAAAGATTGAACAATATTGATAAGCCCCTAGCTAACCTCATCAAAAAGAGAAAAGAAAGGACTCAAATTCAAGCGATAAGGAATGAAAAGGGTGAAATTACTACAGACCCAAAAGAGATTTAGAGGATCATAAATACTACTTTGGGAATCTTTACTCTCACAGAATTGAAGACACAGATGAAATGGACAGATTCCTAGAAAAGTATAAATTACTAAAACTGAATCAAGAAGATATAAGAACTCTCAACAACCCAATAACAGCCAATGAAATACAAAATGTAATGAAAAGTCTACCGACAAAGAAAAATCCAGGACCTGATGGATTCACCACTGCATTGTACAAGAAATTTATAGAAGACATAACCCCAACACTTCTCAAACATTTTAAGGAAATTGAAAAGAAAGCAATCCTCCCAAAATCATTCCTAGAAGCAAATATTACACTGATACCAAAACCAGAAAGAGATACAACTTAAAAAGAAAACTACAGGCCAATTTCTCTAATGAACATAGATGCAAAAATTCTCAAAAAAATCATCACCACTAGAATACAACAATCATCAAGATTATTATACACCATGAACATGTAGGATTCATCCCAGGAATACAAGGGTGATTCAATATATGCAAATCTATAAATGAGATACACTATATCAATAGAGCCAAAGCCAAAAATCACATGATCGTCTCAATTGATACAGAAAAAGCTTTTGACAAAGTCCAACACTCATTCATGTTCAAAGTACTGTAGAAAATATGAACAGAGGGACTCTACCTCAATCTGATAAAAGCCAGCAATGATAATCCAACAGCTAACATAATTCTCAATAGGAAAAAACTGAAGCTTTTTACTCTCAAATCTGGTACAAGACAAGGATGTCCTCTATCACCACTCTTATTTAATATAGTTATGGAATCATTACCTACAGCCATTAGACAGAGAAAAATAAAAGGAATAAAAATAGGTAAAGAAGTTAAATTATCATTATTTTCAGATGACATGATAATTTATTTGGAAGATCCCAAAACTCCACCAACGAACTACAAGAATTAATACACAAATTGAGTAGCATAGCAGGTTACAAAGTTAACACAAAAGGTCAATGGCATTTTTCTATACCAATAACAAACAAACTGAGAGAGAAATTAGAGAAACAATACCTTTTGCAATAACGCCAAAGAAAGTGAAATATTTAAGAAATAACCTAGCTAAAGAAGTAAAAGAGCTTTTCAGTGAAAACTACAGTACTCTGAAAAAAAAAGAGATCCTAGAGGATTTCAGAAAATGGAAAGACGTTCCCTGCTCCTGGATAGGAAAAACCAACATTGTGAAGATGGCTATACTCCCTAAAGTGTTATACAGATTTAATGCAATTCCTATCAGAATACCATCAACATACTTCACAGACCTGGAGAAGTCATTCCTAAAATTTTTTTTGGAACCAAAAAAGACCCAGAATTGCAAAGACCATTCTGGGCAACAAAGGCAAGGCAGGAGGCATTGCAATTCCTGATCTAAAATTATACTGCAGAGCTACTGTGATAAAATCAGCATGGTACTGGCAAAAAAAAATAGACATGAGGATCAATGGAATAGATTAGAAGAAGCAGAAGTGAATACAAACACACTCAGCCACCTTATTTTTGACAAAGGGGCGAAACATTTACTAGAAGAAAGATAGCCTCTTAAACAAATGATGCTGGAAAAACTGGCTCTCCTCATGTCAAAAACTAAAACTTGACCCAGGTCTATCCCCATATACTGAAATAAAATAAAAATGGATTAAAGATCTAAATATTAAAAGAGAAACCCTAAACCTCTTAGAGGAGAAAGTCAGAGGAAATCTTAAAGACATCAGGGTAGGTAAAGCGTTCATGGACAACAATCAAAATGCACGTTTAACACGTGAAAGAATCAACACACAAATTTAAAAAAAACTAATAAATATTCAGACAAAGTTCTTCTTTCTAGAATTTATAAAGAACTAAAAACCATTAGGGTCCCAAAATTCAGAAATGAGCATCTGAGATGAACATACACTTCTCTGAGCAAGAAATTCAGCAAGCCTATAAATTAAGAAATGCTCCACATCAGTAGCCATTCGCGAAATGCAAATCACAACAACACTGAGATACCATCTCACCCCAGAAAGAATGGCTACTATAAAGAAATCAGCCAACAACAAATGTCGGAAAGGTTGTGGGGAAAAAGGAATGCTCCTCCACTGTTGGTGGGAATACAGACTGGTGCAACCATTATGGAAAACAGTGTGGAGACTCCTTAAAAATCTAGAGCTGGAAATCCCATTCAATTGGGCTATCTCCTTACTGGGAATTTTTCTGGAAAAACTGAAAACATCATATCATAGTGATATCTCCGCACCTATGTTTATAACAGCACAATTTGTGATAGCTAAATCCTGGATACAATCAAAATACCTATCATCTGAAGAATGGTTGAAAAAGATATGGTATTTTCATAAAATGGAATACTATCCAGCTATAATGAATGATAAACTAGAAGTCTTCATATATAAATGGATGTATCCTGAACGTACACTCATAAGTGAAATAAACCAGACTGATATATGCAAATGTCATATGGTCTCCTTAGTTTAAGGACTCAAAAGAAGAAATAAATAAATAAATAAGTAAATTTTGGGCGGCACCGGGAATCAATCTCAAGACCTTGCTTTTTCTGCAGTCTCAACCCCTTTAATTTTTTGTTTTAGAAGAATGACTTAAATACAAAATGCAATTGGAAGAGTTACAAAAATTAATGTTTATTGAAAGTGTTAGTTTAATTGTTTGATCAGTCTTACATACCTATGTCTGTTGATCTATACTAATTTGCTGATGAAAATATGTAATGCAACCATTGTTAAATTTTTCTTGTTTTGAAATTCTGTACTATATATACTCATGTCACCTTTTTTATTTTCTATTTTTGTTTCTGCTATTTTTACTCTTAAAAACATAACAAACAATTATATTAAAAAAGGAACAACATTTATTATATATCCCCTAGAAACAAGCTACATCTTTCAGCCTTATTAAAACAGTGAAACACACATGTAGGTCTGGTTTATTTCATTTATGACTATTTGTTCAAGATACATCCACTTATATATGAAGGCTTTGAGTTTATCATTCTTTATAACTGAGCAATATTCCATTGTAGAAAAACACCACACCTTTTTCAGCTATTCTTCAGGTGACAAACATTTTGGTTGATTCCAAGATTTGGCTATCACAACTTGTGTTGCTATAAACACAAGTGCACAAGCATCACTTTGGCATGATGTTTTCAGTTCTTCTGGGAAAATTCCCAGTAAGGAGATAGCTGGATTGAATGGGATTTCCAGCTCTAGTTTTTTAAGGAGTCTCCACACTGCTTTCCATAAGGATTGCACCAGCCTGCATTCCCACCAGCAGTGGAGAAGGGTTCCTCCCCGCCAGCCCCCCGCACAGCCTCTCCAACATTTGTTGTTGGTTGATTTCTTTATGACAGCCATACTTTCTTGGGTGAGAAGGTATCTAAGTGTTGTTTTAATTTGCATTTTATGGATGACTAGCAATGTGGAACATTTCTTTGTGTATTTACAAGGTTCTAGTGTTTCTTCCTCTGAAAAGTGTGTGTTCATCTTAGATGCTCATTCTGGATTGGGTCTTTGAATTTTGAAGCCCTAATGTTTTTTAGTTCTTTATAAGTTCTGGATAGAAAATCTTTCTCTGAATACTTATTAGTAATATTTTTTAAATTTGTGAACTGTCTTTTCACTCTGCTGGTAATTTCCTTTGATTTGCAAAAACTTCTCAGCAAGAGCAGGTCCCAGTTATTGATTCTTTCAAGTGTTGAATGTGCATTTTGACTTTTTTCCATGAACTGTTTGCATACCCGTATGTCTTCAAGATTTCCTCCTACTTGGTCTTCTAAGAGATTTAATGTTTCTTGGAAAGGCATAACACAGCTAAATGGAAATTAAAAAGTTAAGGATTAAACAACTAAGTGATTGAAAGCAGAAAAGTTATGAAACACGGCAGGGGCAAAACCATGCTGTTATATACATAGGATGAATTAGACAATGTTCCTAAGAACCTCCAGCAGGTTTTTGCCACTGAGGATAACAATGTGTAATACTAAAACCATGCTTGGAATGCCTAGAATTCTGGTCTTTAAATGTGTGTTACTTCTAATATCATTTCATCTATTACTATACTCTCTCTCAAGTAAATGTTTGTTTTAAAAATAAACAACAAAAGGGTAATGAAAGAGAATTGGAGATAAGGAAAAATGCCATAGGATTGACCTGCTACAATTTTGCATATGGTTAGATTTCTAAATTCTTTTGTAAAAATGCCTAACTTTTTATCACATTCTATACGGATTTATTAGAACATCAATTATTGATTTAAAATACCAGTTCCATGCTAAGTCTAAGGCATTTTATATTGAGAAAGTGATGTTAGTCTTAAGTTCCTATGTTATAGAGTAATAGTATCACTAAGCTTCTCTTCTGGCTGGCTAACAAGTTAGGTTTGCAGACTAGCCAAAAAAAATCAGAGAAAAAGAAGGGCCATAAGGACAGCCAATATTTTTGTCCCAGCCTTTCAAGGTCAGTGAGGACTGAGAACATAAGAGAACCTGTGCTGTAACATCCTCTAACTCAGTGGTGTCCCAATTTTTCTGTTCAAGGTGATTATGGGGCCACAGAGGAAAGGGATCTACAATGTATAGTGTGCTTAAGAAGAGTCACCTAGAGAGAAAACATTCTCTCAGGCTTTCACAGAAAGCAAATTGGTCAAGCAATGGCCATGACTCATCCAGACCGCTGACACTGACAAAAGTTCTACAAAATGTTGTACATGTATGGTTTCAGGGTAAATCCTGAGAGATTTGACTGACCTTCTCAGATACAAAAGTTACATGTTTTGTTATATAGGTCTTGATTTAACTTGGACTTAACTACCCAGCAGAAAAGTTTAACCAGGAGGCATAAAAGGTAAACCCAGTGTAGTATGTTGAGTGGTAAAAGTCTCAGGTCAACAGCTTCTGACATTGCCAGTTCTATTGATAACCCACTACTATTATGAAATTTTAGACTATGCGTACAACTCCTTTCTCTTAGCTCAGTGAGAAGAAATATTTGTACCAATAGTGTGTAGAAAAGTCATGTCTGCATCTTGTACTCTGATCAACTACTATGAAGACAACAATATGCATTGTATTAATTATTGTGGCTGTCCAGTAGGACAGCATGTTTTGAGATTGTCTCATTGTTATTTCTTATTGAAAATAATAAAAAGGATCTAAATAAAAAATAAAATAAATAAAATAAAACAGTAAAATAATTCAAGTAAAGAGGCATTTCAAAACATTAAAGATGTAAATGTTAATTTAGCAGCTATTATGTGCACCGCTCTTTGCTTGATAGTGTTCTTACAGAGGTGAATCAACAGGCTTTTCTTAAGCATACAGCTTATTCATAGTCATAAAGAACATGGAGAAAATGTAAATTTCTTCATTTAGTATCACAATTACATATTCATGGAGCTGTCTTTATTTTTTTTCTCCTCATGCTATAACTGTACTACCATCTCCCTGGTCCACTGTAAAGACTACATGTAGAGACACCCATGGTTTGCTTAGGGTCTCAACATTTCTGTTCTTTATGCAAATTAAAGATTGTACAGTGAAGACCCTCAATGTTGTCACTTCTAAAATCAGTGTAATAATCCTGTATAGAGCCGGGCGTGATGGCGCACGCCTATAATCCCAGCACTCGGGAAGCTGAGGCAGGAGGATTGATGCGAGCTCGAGACCAGTTGCAGCTACAAAAGTGAGCTCAAGGCCAGCCTGAACTGCATAGCGAGACCCTGTCTCAAAAAGACAAAAAAAAAAAAAAAAAAAAATCCTGTATAGACACAATGAATGGCAGCACCAATCAATGTTTAGTTGTAAGGTTTTAATAGAAAATGGCAATGAAATTTAGAGATAAAAATTATAGAAGAGTAACATAAATCAGGAGATAACCACACGCACACATACACACACACACAAACGCATGTTTCTGACATTAACCAGCTGCTCTGGAAGCTCTGGCTACATGCCTGCCTCCTTACTGGGTGCAAATAACTAGTGCAAAACAAAGTTAGCACCTTCCCAAGTGTTTGCATATGGGAGGGATGAAGTGAAGCTGGATTACACAGGATTAGGCTTCCGCAGGACTGAGTGCCAGGCTTCAGGAGGGCCCATTTTGCAAACTGGATCAAAAAGATTAAGTATGCAAATGTCAAAAACGTTCAGCATATGGACTCAGGTAAAAACTGTAATTCTGTGACATGTGCCAAATTGTCCAAAATCATGAAGTATCGCATTACTAGACTGACTTTAAGAAAAAATATTGTATGACATGAGTTCTTTTCATCATGTCATCCACAGCAGCAAGTTACTGTTATGGTGTATATAATCATTTACTACACTGTTCAGTGTTCTTTAGTCAATGCTTATTCCTAATTTTTATACTCCTGGTCTTCTTGTGCTCATACTATTGCCTAAGTTCCCCCCCCCCCGTGACATTATTCTCTTTGCAGATAACCAATATTGTTGCGTGTATACATTTTATTCATTACATTGCTTAGGAAAAGCGTTGTGTGTGTTTTAAGCTAATTACTCAGATATTTTATTTTAAGCCTTCTTATAAGAATAACAACTGTAGTACTTCAAAATATAATTACAATATATTTTACAAGGCTATTTTGGTTTGTTATCTATGAAAGCAAAACTTATTTGTGTTTCTATATAAGCTTATTTAACATGTTCTTATATATGATACTGTATTTGAGCTTCTTTCAATCTAGATGAAAAGCGATCTAATATGGATTGCCATCTAGCTGCTAATCCACAAAAATGCTTTATTTTCCATCACTCTTACCATATCCAGAAATTATCACCAAGTCGTATGGCCATTGATAAAGGTGATATAAGGTTTGAAGCAAATTTGATCATATCATGCCACTCAAACAGCAAGACATTACTACTATCAGCAGACACACATACACACACACACACACACACACACACACACACACACACAAGAGCTTTAAATATTTCATTGATTTCATATATCTCTCATGATAAAGTGAAGACGCTGTTATGCCAGTTCAAGTGTGGTAGTACACAACTGTGATCCCAGAACTTGGGAAACTGAGACATGAGAATTGGTGGGAGTTCAACGCCGGGCTGGGCTATTTAGCAAGACCCTATCTCAACAAGATAAATAAATAAAAATAAAAACAAGGCTCTCTTAAACCTACAATCCTTCAAACACAGGATTCCTGATATGTCACAGCAAGCTGACTCTCTTTGTTTCGACCCAATGGGTTCCTGCCCATTCTCTTGACTGACCACATTTTCCCTGCCACAAAGCCTTTGGACAGGGGTGCTTCCTCTGCCCAGAGTTTGTGTCCCTCTTGTTGAGTAGTTGATATCTAAACATTCTTCAGAATTCCCCAATAGAAGTTGTGTTCAACCTTCTAAATCCTGAAGAAGTAATCACAGATTCCAGGCATCACAGAAAATGCCTCTAACACATTTGTCTCTACTACAATTTCCAACTGGTTGTGTCCAGCCATCCTGTGCTGCCGTCCCACCCCCATTAAACTACGAGCTCTGTAAGGGAGCGTTCTCACCACTTTCTGCCCACCCTTACGTTCTTCAATGTCTAGCATGCAACTAGAGTAGTGGAAACTTTTCTACCACTGCTTTCGATTCTGTAGGATAACTACTAATTTGCCAAATGCTTCCAATGTAAATGTTTTCATGTTGTGACTTTTACTTGCTTCCTTGCCAGCGGCAGGGAGTAGAATGCCTGTCTGATTCACCCTGACAGATCGGCTATGGCAGGTCTGCTGCTACAGAAAATTTCCCGCTGGAAAGGCTTCCTCTTCCTGCAGGGAAAGCTCACAAGTGAATGCTGTCATTAGCAGCCATGCATTGCTGAAGAAACTCAGTAAGGAAGATGTCAGGCACTGTCTCAGGGTACAGATTATAGTGAAAACCATGAAGGATTTTCAGGGCATTGACTGTAGATTAAAATAACCATTTGTGTAAAACCTCAGAATTTCTGTTGCTATTTCACTTTTTTGTGCCCATCTCTTTAAAATTTACTCGTCTACTCTCACGCATTGGAAAGAAAAATACTTGCTTCTAAAAATTCTTTCAAAACTACATTATTGGATTTCACATCCCATTTTATGTAGTCTATTTATACTTCTTAGTTTAAAACTGTCAAAAGAAATCTTCCTTGAGGCTAGGACAACAGGCTTATCAAGTTTCTTCATTATTTCTTGTTTCTTGTTTATATAACTACACTGGCCCCTCTTTTGCACAAAAGGGTGAATATTTGTTGAATTAATAAGCACTTAAAATAGTGGCATATGTATGTAATATTTATCTTCACAAATTTTATTTAGTAAAACATTTTGTTTGTTTGAGATACATCTTTTATTTCTTTAATAAAATACAATAGCCGGGCGTGGTGGCGCACGCCTGTAATCCCAGCACTTGCGAGGCTGAGGCAGGAGGATCGATGTGAGTTCGAGACAAGCCTGGGCTACAAAGTTGGGCTCAAAGCCAGCCTGAACTGCATAGTGAGACCCTGTCTCAAAAAGACAAAAAAA
>PVJA010020534.1:20341-36887 GCA_004027025.1 Myocastor coypus | reverse complement strand
AAAAAAAAAAAAAAAAAAAAAAAGCCTGGTTTTTCTCAATACCACCTTTAAAGGTTTTTAAATTGTTTCATATCTGGTCAAGTTGAGATTTTTAAGAACTTCATTTTTAATTTGTAATAAAAGTTTACAACTTGATTTTTTCAAAAAAGTCAACAAACTGCAAGCACCTGTTAATAAAGGTCTTAAATAAAAAAAAAAAAAAGATAGTTTAAAAATATCAAAAATATCAAATAGCACATTTTCAAAGAACACATAGGTCAAGAAGGAATCTCAAGAGTTATATTAAAATATTTAAATTAAAACATTTAAAGTAAAAATATGGTTATCACATGTAGGGCTTTTGGCTAAGATCAACTGAAATTTTGTCAGTTATAATTTAAATCTTCTTTCAACCTTTAAATGCCATACCCTTTACAAATGACTTCCATGATGTTCTTCATTGGACATTGGGAAGAACAGGCAGATTGATTCCAGATTTATTTTCAGATTACTGTCCTAACTTCTCAGCCCGGAAAAGAAGTGGTCCAAAAATTGGAGGAAGGGTTGAAAGATAAAGACCTACTTCAAGTCAGGAGGCTTCAAGTGGTTGAGGTCATTAAGGAAATCCTAGAAGATATGAACTCAGCATCTCCTGTTGATGAGTCTAGCAGTGATGGTAAGGTTTTTTTTCTTTTTGAGGTGAACTCTTGCTCTCTTGGATTCACAATCCTCCTGTCTCAAAGAATTTAAGTGAGAATAGTCATGATTTTAATAAATAGTCTTTTACAAGTCAAGATGATTACTTTCCATGTTCTTTTTGTGTTCCTAAGTAATAAATTAAGCCAGCAGATTTCACACAAATGTTTTTGGGTATTAGACTGAATCTTGTAATAGTTTATTTCAGAAACAATGTACTCTAGTGGTAAACGCTGAAATTTTATAGGTATTATAAGTAAAAATTATTTCCTCCTGCTCTGCCCTACCTCTTGATTAAGTAGGATAATTAGCAACTAAGCACCTGATTCTTATCAAATTGGGACACATGTAGATGCTTCTAGTTTCTCAAAGCACTGATTTTATTCTGGCAAAAGAAGGATGCTCAGCCTTGGTCTTACGGTTCATGAGCTCTCATCTGCTACACACACTCCTGTCATTTGAGCCCATCTCCTGTCATTTTGAGCTCTAATTTTTCCACTAACCTCTTCTTTTGAATTCTCTCTTTTTTCTGAATTCTGTCCCCTATCCTCTTCCAGCCAAATCCTGCCCATGTTTTAAATCCTAATTTGAGTTCATGGCTGCTGTATTGATTTTCCCCTTCTTAGAACAAGTACCTTACTTGTGGCCTATACCATATACTTCAACATTTAATTATAGACTGTGTAAAACTGTTCACATTGCTTTGTTGTGTATTAATTTTATCTATTCACCTAAATTATAAGCTACTTCATATCTTTTTAGTCTGCTCTAAATTCTAAATACACTTGGCTTAGAAACTCATTTTATTGGGGCCGGCGAGATAGCTCAGTGGTCTAAAGCACCTGCTTAGGCAACCACAGGAACCACAGTTTGATCCCCAGCATCACATGCTGTACAAGCCCCACCACCAGGGCAGGTTGAGCTGGCCATAATATAAATAAAGTTTTTTTAAAAAATAAAAAATAAAATAAACTTTAAAAAAAAGCTCATTTTATTCATTTCTGTGTCCCATTGTATTAAGTAACCTAAGTTATCAGAAAATATTTGTTCCATGAATTGATGTCCCTCATGTCTGTGGAGGCTCTTCGTAGTTAGCTTAGAAACCCTGCTACTTTCTGTGGCAAGCCTTCACTTTTCAGGTCAGAGTAGGCCATAACCCAGGCTAAGGCAATCATGGTTTCCAGCAGTACCAGTGGAGCCCTCCCCATTGGCTTCTCAAACTAATCTGTGAGAGAGAAGCTCTTTGAGGATGGATTATGTCCTTTTCTCTCCTCAGTGACTCCATGGAGAAAGAACTTGTGTCTCTGATATCACAGAGCCCAGAGTAATTGGAGGCTGTTTGATGCCTTCTTTTAGAATAGTCAGCAGCTTGTCTTCATGGTAGAGCTTTTAATGCAGGAAAGCTCCTTTTACTTTATTCATTTCAAATGATTGTTCCACTAGCTCTTTGTTTGCTTCTGAATAATATATTATCTCACAAATTGCTAATAGTTACTCTTTTAGGCTAAGTATAGGTTATGGTTTATATCTAAAATGACCGCTAAGACTGAGTGTAGTGGCACACACCTGTACTCCCAGCACTTGGGAAGCTGAAAACAGGAGGATCACTATGAGTCTGATCCATATAGTGAGACCCTGTAGATCCTGTACTTACTAAATAAATAAATAAATAAATAAATAAATAAATAAATAAATAAATAAATAAAAATGACCACCAGCAGGGCATGATGGTTCACACCTATAATCCCAGCTGGGAGGCTGAGACTTGTGAGTTTGAGGCCACCATGGTCTATACAGCGAGTTCAAGTGCAATCTGAACCACATACTGAGATCTTGTCTCAGAAAACAAAAGTATGAATTACTTAATTAATTTATGAAATAAAATGACTCCCAGAAATCTCATGAGTTCATGGAGGTGATTGAAAGGTTATTGAATCATTCAATTGGGTCACTGAGAGTATATTTTTGAAAGATAAATATCATTCACTTCCATTATGATGTTTTTGCCTTAGCAGTAGCCCACCATGAACTGAAACCTCTAAAACCATAAGCAAAAACAGACATTTTCTTCTTTATTAAATTATTTATTCTTTAAATTATTCGATGAAAATGTGACCAGTGCCATACATCTAGTACATTGTTTGGAGTCTTCCTTGTTTGTCATTATTCCCATAGTTACTTCCTTTATTTCCTTATTTTTCCCCTCATTTTGTTGTTTTTACCAAGACAATAGCAAAAAAGGAGTTTAATTTTCACAACAGTGAGTACTCCGGAACTAGGTGGCCTGACTAAATCTCAGTTATACTACTTACCAACTATTAACTTTGAGCAAGGTTCTTAGCCTCACTAAACTACTGTTTGGCTATTAATTCCTACCATGTAGTAATTATGAGAGTTAAGTAAAATACTGTGTGCTAATAACATAGTACATGATAAGTACTTAGTAGAAGTTAGTGTTCTTATTAATAGCTTTGAAGAGTTTTTGGGGCCAGGGAGATAGCTCAGGGGCAGAAGTGCCTGCCTGGCAAGTACAAAGTCCTGAGTTCGATCCCTGGTTCCGCAAAAATAATAATAATAATAATAATAATAATTCTTTAAAAGTTTTTTTATAATGGATGCTTTAGTATATTTCTGAGCTGTCCTCTTTCTTCTTTTCTTTTTGTTGATGGAATTGAATGCAGGAACTCACACATGCAAAGCAAGCACTCTGCCCTGACCTATGTTCCAAACCTTTGAGATTCATTTATAATAGCCAGTTAATGGACTATTAATTACCTGACGTTAACAAAGTTTTCTGTTTGTTTGTTTGTTTGTTTGTTTGTTTGTTTGCCTTTTTGTCTTTTTAAGACAGGGTTTCACTCTACAGTTCAGATTGGTTTTGAACTCAATTTCTAGCCCAGACTGGCCCCTTCACCTTCTTGGTGGTCTCTCTTGCTGGGCAAAAGCTTTTTAATAAAATGAGGTCCTAGTTGTTGATTTTTTGTGATAGGGGCCGTAAGCACATAAGCTCCTGCCTGGCAAGCACAAGGTCCAGAGTTTGATTCCCAGTACTGAAAAAAAAAAAAAAAAAAAAAAAAAAGTTTGGCATGGTGGCACATGCCTGTAATCCCAGCACTTGAGAGGCTGAGGCAGGAGAATCAGTGTAAGCTCAAGACCAGCCTGGGCTACAAAAGTGAGCTCAAGGACAGCCTGAATTGCATAGCAAGACCCTGTCTCAAAAAGAAAAAAAAGCAAAAACAAAATAAAACAAACAAACAAAAAAACTAACTGGGAAAAGTAAAACTCAAAACTTTCAGAAGAAATTATGTAAAAGGGGCTTTATGACCAAGGGTAGAGGGTAGAAGGATTTCCTAAATGAGTTGTAAAGTTTGCTAACCATAAAATAAAATATTGGTATCACTATATTCAAATTAAGAATTTTGAAAATAAGTAAATGAGTCACAGCTACAAATAACAATATGGAACAATTCTCTCGATAGTGAAAAGAAAGAAGATAACTAAAGGTATATATAAGATAAAACTTCTTTAAAAATCTCAAGCAGATTTGGTACATGACTACAGTCCCAGAACTTGGGAGGTTGAGGCAGGAGGATTGTTTGAGTTGGAGGCCAACCTGAGCTACAAAGTAAATTCAAGGCCAGCCTGAACTAAAGAGCAAAACCTTGTCTCAAAAAGATAGGAAAAAAGAAAAAACTCAAGCAAAACTAAGTAAAGTGGTATTAACATAATAAAACTATTTTTAAAAGAAAAGTAATGGTAAAAAAAAACAAAATGCAGTGTGGCAACATTTCCCCTGGAGATCAGGGAAACCATGTAGATATCTTAGTGGTATTAATAATAATTCTTCATTTTAAGTTGGACAAAAGAGCTCACATGAGTCCATGTTGTTGTTATGCTTCATAACTTACACATAGTGCATGTCTTCATTTACCTATAATAAAAATTTTACAATATCTATCTAAAGGGTGGCTAGGTAGTAAATACACTAAAACTAAAAAGATCACTGTAATCCATATACTTTGGCATCCAGAAGGCCTCTGTCCAAGACGACAGCAGTCTGTACTCACTGGGATATAAGTCTTTCAGCCAGCTACAAATCAGCTTAATGATGTTGTCAACTGGCCTACATTTCTCAGCCATATACACAAGGATATCAGGTTCCCTTTCTAAGTGCTCACAATCCATCTGTTTAATATTTCCTCTAGGAGTTTGTCAGGGATCGATGTCAAACTCCTTTGGAAAGGTATTTTATCCATATGTGTTCTCAGGAAACAGCAAATGTTAACAGGCAAAACAAAGAAGATAAAAGATTCACAGCTTCTTAAAGGATTCCAGAAAGAAGAGGGGGGTGGTGTCCTATCTATGCTTCAGTGCAATTGTCAAATTCCAGATGTTGATTTTTCCCTTTTCAGTGTCTTGGAAAATAGGCCAGAAAACATAGCTATTCATTGAGTTTATCTTTGATAACTGCATTAGTCATTTCCCTGTGATATTAAGACTAAACCAGAACAACTATTATTTATTAACTAAAGATCTTCAACAAAGAGAAACCTTCGTTTATTTCATTAACAGAAGCCATGTTCTCAGGAAAATAGCAACTATTTCTGTTTATAATTAAATAATACCTTAGAGTTCAGCAAAAAATCTGAAGTCATTGAAAGGTCACATTTGTAATGTATAGTCCATTAACATTTGCTTCAAGTATTGATGAGGTTAGACTTATGTATAACCATTTTACTTTTGTTTTCTCAGTCTTTGGTATTCATCTTTTCTTTCATGCTTTCCTGAGACATGGTCTCACTGTGTAGTTCAAGCTGGCCTTGAGTTCACTAAGTCGCCCACCCACGCTGGTCTTAAGCTCATGGTAATCATCTTGTCTCAGCCTCCTAATTGCTGGGATTACAGTAAGTTTTTAATTTTATAATTCTACTTCCATTCAATAAGCTATTCATATGTACATTATTTTATCAGCTTCCCAGGACTTTGCACTTGTCAGGCAGGAGCTGTGCCACTGAGCTATATCCCCAGCCCACATTATATATCCTTAACTTTTTATCATATAACATAATATGTTCATACCATTTAATATAGAATGTAGAAGAAATCTTGCTGGGATTAAAATTACTTTTTAACAACTATTTAGAATTAACATAGTATCATTTCATGTAAAATTTAGCAACATTACAAGCATGTGACTCTGTACCCCATGCATATGAACTGTCTTATATCCTTTATCTGCATTATAAAATCCACAAGATTTGTTATATATGTTCTTTTCTTTTCTTTTTTCATACTGGAAATATATATATATGGTGGGGGGGGACCGGAGTTCGAACTCACAACCTTGCACTTGCAGGCAGGAACTTGTGCTACAGAGCTATCTCCCCAGCCCCGTTTTGTTTGTTTGTTTGTTTGTTTGTTTGTTTTGTTTTTTGGCTGGCTCAGGCTGCCTTAAGGGAGGGTATGAGGATCAAACCGCCATCCCCTGTGCCTGACTGGAATTTCCAGTGCAGGCAATTAAACCACTGAGCTAACCCAAAAGCTTCCCATATTTTTCTTTAAACAAACATTTAAAGAAAGAGAAAAGTAGTCTTGTATTTATCCACATTGTTTGCCACTTCTAGTGTTCCTCATTCATTCCTGAAGAGCCAAACTTTTCTTGGATATCATTTCTTTCAGTTCTGAAGAACCTTGTTTTGTTGTTGTTTTAGCATGGTTCTGGACAATTCTCTTGTGATTTATTTGAAAATGTCCCTTTCACCATAATTCTTGTATATAGAATTATAGATTAACAGGATTGTTTTTGTTTTCCTTTCAGTGCTGTAAAGATACATTTTCCACTGTCTTCTGGTTTCTCATGGTCTATAATTAAAAGTTGTAGTTCTTATATTATTTTTCTCTACATGTAAATTATCAGTTTTCTGGATGCTTTCAAGAAGTTTATCTTTATGCTTGTTTTTTAATGGCTTGGCAATGATATGACTATGCATGCATTTCTTCTAATTTATCTTGATTGGTATTCTTGAATACATCAACTTGCATGTTTAACCCAAGCTGGGAGATAGCCTGCTATTTTTCTAGTTCATTCTTTCTCTTCTCTCTTTCTAGGATTCCAATTACTTATGTGTAAAACATTTTAAAATTGTTCTGTTGTCTGATTGTCCAAACTTTTCTGTCTTCTTCCTCTTTCATCTTCATTCTGCTTTTAAGCCAACGTGTTAAAAAAGTGTTTTTGATAGCCGGGTGTGGTGGCACATGCCTGTAATCCCAGCACTTGGAAGGCTGAGGCAGGAGGATCGGTGTGAGTTCAAGACCAGCCTTGGCCACAAAAGTGAGTTCAAGGTCAGCCTGAACTGTATAGTGAGACCCTGTCTCAAAAAGACAAAAAAAAAAAAGTGTTTTTGATAAAAAAATTTTAGATATTGTACATTATTATTATTTTCCAGTCCAAAAAATTTCCATCTTATTCTTTTTATGAATTCTGTTTCATATAATTTCATTCATTATGGACATATTCTCCATTTTTATTAGCACGATTGTAATTATGCTGGTTTAAAGTCCTTATCTGCAGCTTGCATCTTTTGATTTGTATTTTTTCCTTTGAGATTGGGTCATATTTTTCTTCCTATCTCAAATGTGTTTATATTTTTTGAGTGTCATGCTACAGACACTCTGGATTCTATTATAGTCTCTTAAAAGTTTATTTTTTACACAGTTAATTTTGTTGGATCCAAACTGAACCTGTTATGCCGGTAATGAAGAATCACTCAGATGTGAGCCCCCTTCTTCTGACCTCTCTACTCCCACCTATTAAATGGGTAGAAGTTAACAAGTGCCACAACATATTTTGTTGGTAAAACTATGCTTTCATATGTTTCTGATAGAACTCACAGTGGGACAACGCTTTTAAAGAGTAACTTAGCCGGGCGTGGTGGCACACGCCTGTAATCCCAGCACTTGGAAGGCTGAGGCAGGAGGATTGGTATGAGTTCGAGACCAGCCTGGGCTACAAAAGTGAGCTCAAGGCCAGCCTGAACTGCATAGCGAGACCCTGTCTCAAAAAAAAAAAAAAAGAGTAACTTGACAATGTCCAACAAAAGTACATTTGTTTGCTTTTGAGTCACCATTCCTCTTTTAGGAACTCCATACCCTGAATATATCTTCATGCAGTGATAACAAAAAATACATATGCATCAACAGAATGTTATTCCACTCCATCTAAACTTTTTTAGGCCATGCTTTAGTATTTTATGATTTTGTTATATTGTCTTTTTTAGATTTTTTTTCTTAACATAGCTTTCTAATAAGTCTTTTATTTTATGATGTGTCTTCTATTTTCATGTTAAGGCAGATTATACTCTTGGCTCTCTTGGTCATTAAGAAGAAAAGCACCTTGGTGTGTTTCTCTAGGTGATCCCAACAGATTTCTTGCCTTCCCACTCCGGTTCCTTCTTCATTCTGTCTTCTAGATAATCCATTTCCCCATTCTCTTCTTTTACTGCAGTACCTATGGAAATGTTTCTTCTCAATCAGCTTTTCGATTTCACATTGCAATTTACATCAAACACTTCTGTTTACAGAATACATGATTTCTGCAAAAAGATGCTGTTTAAATGTTTTCCAAGTCTAGTGTTTCCAAGGTCAAATAACATTTTAAATTTTAGTGTATCACAATCACTAGTGATGTGCTTCTGTATATTGACTATTTTTTTTAAGAAAATAAAAATAGAACTTTTTTGTTGTTTGAGGGTATTTTGGTCTGTCTGATTGGTTGGTTGGTGGATTGGTTGGTTGGTTGGGTTTGTTTTTTTTGTTTTGTTTTGTTTTGTTTTGTTTTTTGTCTTTTTGAGACAGGGTCTCGCTATGCAGTTGAGGCTGGTCCTGAGCTCACTTTTGTAGCCCAGGCTGGTCTCGAACTCGCACCAATCCTCCTGCCTCAGCCTCCCAAGTGCTGGGATTACAGGCGTGAGCCACCACGCCCGGCTGGGTTTGTTTGTTTGTTTGTTTGTTTGAGACAAAGTCTCACTATGTAGGATAGGCTAACCTTGAACCTACTACATAGCCCAGACTGACCTTGAGCTCACAGCAATCCTCCTGCTTCAGTTTTCCAAGTGCTGGGATTACAGGTGTATAGCACTAAGACTGACAACAAATAGAACTATAGACAAACTATATTTCCTTACAACTTTGATCACATACTTTATTGAAAAATTCTCATCAAAAAAAAGGAACAATAATTGATATGGTTGCCGGGCGTGGTGGCTCACGCCTGTAATCCCAGCACTTGGGAGGCTGAGGCAGGAGGATCGTTGTGAGTTCGAAACCAGCCTGGGCTACAAAAGTGAGCTCAAAGCCAGCCTGAACTGCACAGTGAGACCCTGTCTCAAAAAGCAAAAAATAATAATAATAATAATAATTGATATGGCTTTCAGTGTCTAAAATGTTCACATTTGTGTAGACAGCTAAATGGCAGCTATATAATCTTCCATTTCTTACTGCTGCATCGTTCTTTTAAGTATTCTGATTTCATTTGTCAAGTATCGTCACTCTAAACTCAAATGAACCCTTAGCTTAAATATCACTATCATTCCCACTCTACAGATGGAGCAATTAGGCTTATGGAAAAGAAGTGACTAGCCTGAGGTCACAGAGAAAGTAAGCAAAAATAAGTTTTCTGTTCAGTGCAGCATTTACTGAGCTCTTATTACATAGCAGATGCTGAGGTGGCGCTGGACTCTAGAAGTGGATAAGGACTATGTCTGGTGCCCTCAGGTTCTTTCTGTCTTTGTGTCTGTGTGTCTCTTTTTCCCTCCCTTTCCTAGCCAGGGCCTTCTTTCCTCCATCTGCAGTAACTCCTGTCTGGGCTGGCTGGGAAAAATCAAGTCATCAGCTCAAAACTAAGACTGGCGACCAGGGAGCAGTACCTCTGGGGCCCTGGAGGTATGAGAATACAATGCACTGCCTCCCATAGGGCAATTCCCGCTTGTACTCCCTTAAAACACACAAACCAAATTGCTCTGAAAATGTTTTATTTCCTAATTCATTGCTTACAAAGAGCTAAAGCAGTATTATGAAATTATGTTAAACCCTATCTCAGAGCTAAAACAGTCTACTATGGTCTGTTATTCTCCCAAAACTCATATGTTGAAATCTAATCACCAGTGTGACTAGATTAGGAAGTAATTAGCTCATTGCCTTCAAAAAGAATCCTGTTTCAAAATAAAAAAATTAAAAAGAGATGGGGATACAACTCAGTATGAAGGCCCTGGTTCAATCCCAGTACCACAGTGGGGGACAGAATGCAGAGAGTGAACATGATGGCACACTCTGAGAGGTTGGGCCAGGAGGATCACATGTTCAAGCCCAGCCCATGCCACTTAGAAGTTTAATGATACCCTATCTCACAGTAAAATTTTGAAAATATTTTAAATGCTAGGGATGTAGATCAGTGCAAAGACACTGAGTTCAAGCTCTACTATGGAAAGAAAAAAAAAGTCAAGATGAGATCTGTTTGCCCACCTCCACCATGGTAGGACACAAAAAGAATGTGGCCTGGAAACCAACAAATTCACCAGATATTGGATGCCCTGGAACCTTAATCTTGAATCTTCTTGGCTCTAAACTGTGTTAAATAAATTTCTGTTTTTTTAGAAACCATCAGTTTATAATATTTTTATTATGGTAGTTAAGATGTTCTGTGACAGGGCCCACAGTTCCCTAGCTTGTCAGTAATGGTCTAAATCATCCATTGTAGACCAGTATTATTTCATTCTTTGGTTAACAGTGACATCTTATTTTAGCCTACTATAAGCTATACTAGATAAACAAGGGCATAAAGCTGTAGCTTCTAACAGCAGGACTTTCTTGGCGGCAAACTGGGCCTGGAAAAGAGCCATACCCACCATAGGTAGAGTTGCTTGAGCTCTGCCCATGGAATTCCCAGACTCCTCTCCTTGCAACACGGCCCTCCATCACCACACCACAAGCAACTACACTTGGAGAGCTAGACTGAAGCTCGTGTATATACCACACCAGCTGTAGCATGGCACACTCTCGAAGAAATATTTTAAAAATACTAATTCAGAGGTGAGGAAAGAGAATAGTTGTGAGTTCAAGATCAGCCTGGGCTACAAAGTGAGCTCAAGGCCAGCCTGAACTGCATAGTGAGACCCTTGTCTCAAAAGACAAAAAAAAAAAAAAAAAAAAAAAAATTATTCATTTAAAAACTGTTGAGCAAATACTGCAGAGAAAAATAGGAAAGAAAACGATTACTGGACCAGCTCTCTTCCAGTTTTGAACACTTCCTGAACCTAGCCAAAGCCTTGCAATAAGGGAAACCACCCTTCTTCTAGGCAAGTGTGGTGATGTGTCGCCATCAGCAAGATCTTGTGAGGATCTCATTCTTCATCCCAGCACCTTATTAGAAAATCCTTTCTTACTGTGTTTCAGCCTTCTTGCTGATCCTCTAGCACACCAAGCTCATTACTGCCACAATACCTGGAATTTCCTTGTCTCCCTATGAGGAGCAGTCTTCCACAGGTGTTTGCATGGCTCATTTGGCTTCAATCAAGTCTCTATTCAACTATCACATTTTAAAGAGTTATTTCCTAGTCAGCCAAATTGAAACTCTGTCTGTCTGTCCGTCTGCCTGCCTGTCTGCCTGTCTCTCTCTCTCTCATTTTTTCTTCTTTATTTTTCTTCATAATATCATATAATCTGCACTCATATGCTTTGTTTGCTTAGTGTTTGTTTTCCTACTAGGCTGAAAGCTACAAAAGTAACTAAATTGTATTTTAATGACATCAGTCAATGCCTAGCTCATAAGAAGTACCAAATGAAGAATTGCTTGAATAGCAGATCAGTGAAAGAATTAGTGAATAAACAAATGAATGAATGACAACAGTGTTCTCTCTGAGAATACTTAAATTCTCAGTAGTAAAGACTTTCCCTTTTGTAACAGTTCTGGTGATGTTTTAACTCTTGTAGATTGGGGCCCTAGGATTAGAATCACCGCTTAATCTATTCCTGCTCCCACTTCTCTGCACTCCTTCCACAGGATAACAATGACCCTGTGCCTTCTCTCATTCAAGGGTCTTCTACTTTTTCCCACAGTCCAAACATTGCCTCCAAAACTTAGGCAAATTTGCTGAGAAAGATAAGCTAGATTGCCCCCAATGATGTAAGCCACTGCAGTTTATCCTTACATCATATGGATATGAGGACAGTGGTGAATCACTGAGCATAGTTGTTTTGAACAAGCTTTATTCACTTGAATATTTATCCTAGTTAGTGTTCTGTAGCCACTCCTGTATTCAGAGTAGATAACACTGACTATAAACTGACCAAGACAGGCTAAGATACTGTGACTTCATAGTCTGGACATGGACATTTGGGGGTGGGGCAGCAGATCATAGAGCTTTTTTTTTTGTCTTTTTGAGACAGGGTCTTGCTATGCAGTTGAGGCTGGCCTTGAGCTCACTTTTGTAGCCCAGGCTGCTCTCAAACTTGCACCAATCCTCCTGCTTCAGCCTCCCGAGGGCTGGGATTCATAGAGATTTTTTAAGATTCTGATAAAAACTAAGGGCTTATGCCCTTCATCTACCCAAAATACATCTATACACATATACACACAGAGATGAAATTGCATACAATTTCAGAGGATTTCCAAGCCCAAAACCCATAGAGCCCATCAGTGATGCCCAAGGACAGAACATATAAGAGTAAGGAACTAGAAAGGAAGAGGTCTGGTCTAGAGCATAGCCTTTATGAGACTGAGTAGAATTGCAGAAGTAAACAGGATCTCCATTTTACTGAGCCTCTATTTTTTTTTTTACTTTGTATTTATTGATTTATTTATGCCACCTCAGCATGCCTCTGGGGGCAGGGCCAGATCAGCAGGCCCAGAGATTGAACCCCAGGCTCCTGCACCTGCTTGTAGGTGCCTTAATCTGCTGAGCTATTTAGCCAGCCCTTGTACTTTAGACACTGTATATAAAGAGAAAAATACAGGTATTGTACATGCACATGGAGTATCCCATTTCAAATGGGCTTCAGTTGTGAAATCTCATTTTAGGGTTTCTTCTGAAATTTTATTTGTACTAGGAATCAAACTTACACCTTGTGCTTGCCACACCCTTGTGCTTGTGCTGCTGAGTCAATATCCTCGACCCTAATTTTTCACATTATTGGAGCCCTTCCAAAGAGCTCAGTGAACAGTGTCACTGCCTGTGACCACATGGGGGCAGAGTAAGTCCAAAATTGTCAGTGCAGCCTGCCTCTACAACTGCAGTGACCCAGGCCTAGACAAGGTTACTCAAAACCTCAGCGCCATACTTCCCTCCTGCAACCCTCATGTTTTCATGCTGTCAGGGGCTGGGGGTGAGGACATTTCATCAGGAGCACATTGTGCCCTGCTCTCCAGCTAATGTGGGCTGCTGTTCAGCATTTGAGAAGAGAGGCATGTCCTCCCTAACCCTGAGGTATGGCACATTTAGTTGTACTTGTGAAGAACATGGAAATATGCTAGTGTTTTTATGTATG
This sequence comes from Myocastor coypus, assembly GCA_004027025.1. NCBI lineage: Eukaryota > Metazoa > Chordata > Mammalia > Rodentia > Myocastoridae > Myocastor > Myocastor coypus. The sequence continues at coordinate 23,672 of PVJA010020534.1, read as the reverse complement.
TAGTGGTGTGGAGAGAGTGGAGAGGCCAAAGGAAATGACCAGGAAAAAAAAAGAAATATGTTCTTTAAATTTGACACACATGTATAAATACTACACTTTCTCTGCTGTGAATAACCAAAAGTGTAAGTAAGAACCATAATACATAACAGGTATTGTGAATTAGGAAGAAATTTTTCAAATGGGAAGGGAAAGTGGAAAGGAAAAGTAAAAAAAGAAAAGAGAAAAAATATTTTTTATTTTATATAAAATAATCATTTGGGGACTAAGGAGATAGTTCAGCAGTATAAGCAACTGTTTGGCAAGTGCAAGGTCCCAAGTTGAATCCCTGGCCCTGCCAATAAATAAATTAATTATTTAATAATTTTGTTGATGAAAGAAGAGGAAGAACATGTAGTTTATTGAACACACTACATATCACTCTTAAATAATCATTTCATATTTTAAATGTGCCATAATATCCAAAACTAGGTTATACTATCCCCACTTTCCCCAAATCCAACATAAACAACAACTTTCAAAGCACAATTCAAAACTCTGGTCTTCCCACTAAATCCTGCCATCTTTCATAAATGCAGGGGGAAAAAATGGGCCAAGTATTGTAATACACATCTGTAATGCCATCACTGAGGAGGCTGAGCAGGCAGATTGCTTCGAGTTTTGACTCTAACCTGGGCTATACAGTAAGTTTAAGGCTATCCTGAACTAAATAGGACTCTGTTTTAAAAAAAATAAGCAAGTGTGATTAATGTTACTCAAATGAAGCACTCTGAAAACTAGGGGTACTAATAAAGTGGTTATAACTGAGCATAATTTCTGGACAGCCCTGAATTGAAAGCTGGAGGAGGAGCTGGCCATGCATTGACAGAATAATAAAAACCCTAAGGAAGGAAGGAAGTCATGTGACAAGGAGACTAACCTAGTTGAAGCAGAAAAGACCCCGGAAAAAGTAATGAGAGCAATTGTTCAACTCAACAGGCATTTGCTAATCTTGATTTCTGTCTATGGCTCTGAACCAAGGAATGAGAAAATTTCAAGTGAAAAGAAAATATGCCTGTTCTTGAAGAGTTTTTACATAAATGAGATCAAATGCTTTGCCAAATAACAATAGTACCAAGGTAAAATGTAATTGGGACTATGTATACTGTGAGCATACACCAAAAGCTGTAAGAATAGAATACACCAGTGGAAGGTGGAGCAGTGCAGGCTCCACGAAAGAGGTAAGTAGCATTTGAGCTCAGTCTTAAAGGATGGAAAAATAGGATCTCCAACGTAGTGATAGGCAGTAACTGAGGAAGGGTAGGGTTTTTGAGGGATAATGAATTGTACACAGGCTTTGTAACAAAGGGAGGCTCTCAAACCATGTTTCAGATAAATGAACTGCAAATCATACCTAAGAAGCATTTTGAAAGAGAGGTAGTTTATTAGGACAACTAAGAGGCTACTGCCATAATTCAAACATAAGAAATGGACAACTGGAACTAATGCTAGAAAAAAATGGAGCGGGGGAGGGGGGGTATTCTGGCTGGGCATGGTGATGCACTCCTGCAATCTCAGCGCTCAAGAGCCTGAAGCAGGATTGCTGCAAATTCAAGGCCAGTCTGGGCTACATGGTGAGGTCAAGGCCAGCCTGAACTACATAGGGATTAAGGATATGACAGAACATTTTAGGAAATGAGCCAGAGTCACCACCATAATCACCAAGAGGAGCAGACAGAATACAGGTACCCCTTCTGTAGGGACACCTTCCTGATCTAGCATTCCTTCTCTAAGCCACTTGGAGAGAACCTGTCAGTGTATGCCACTATTGCTTCTCTTCTCTGTGCTCCATTTATAGCCAGCCCTCCCTCCTTGCAGTGGATACTTTCATCCACTGGATGTGCCAATACCATCAATAAGGCTATAGCCAAATCTCACTCTAATCAATAAGCCATCCTCCATTCTTAAAGGGGCCTATTTTTCATTGACTTTACAACTCTGTGTTGATTTTATAGTATAGCTGTCAAAAGAAACCCAAGTTTTTATTTCCAAATTCTGCATAATAGGTAACTGTGCTTTTTCCCTTACGTGGTCCATGGTAAGAATTTCGAATCTTCTACCCTTCTTTCTCTTCTCCAGGATTCTATCATTTAACTCTAAGCAACTGATTCCTACCTTCTGAGCTCCTTTGCTCAATTCCATCTCTTTTAATTCTGTAACTAACCTCTTTGCTTCAGTATATTTGCCTCACAGAAGAGAAATTCATTTCAACACCTTCTACTTAAGTCAAAGTCCAAGAAAAAAAAAAAAAAGCTCAGAAAAATTAAAGTATCTCAGGCCTGGCAAGATGGCTCAGTGGTATAAAGCGCCTGCTTGGGGAAGCTTGGGCAGCTTCAGGTACCACGGTCCGATCCCCAGCACCACATGCTGCGCCAGCCCTGCCCTCAGGGTGGGCTGAGCCAGCCATGAAAATGAGTGAATAAACAAACAAGAGTTCTGAAATAAGGACAAAATAATAATAAAAAAAAAAATTTAGGGGCTAGGGAGATAGCTCTGAGGCACAAGTGCCTGCCTGGCAAGTGCAAGGTCATGAGTTTGAACCCTGGTCCCTAAAAAAAAAAAAAATTAAAGTATCTCTTTTTTGCCTGTGACCAAAAAAAAAAAAGAAAAGAAAAGATTCACATTATTCTTTAAAAGCTATTTTCTTTTTTATTTTATTTTTCTTGTTTCAGAACTTTTGTTTGCTTATTTATTTATTTTTATGGCCACAGCCTGCCCTGAGGGCAGGGCTGGCGCAGCATGTGGTGCTAGGGATTGAACCGTAGTCCCTGCAGCTGCCTAAGCTTTCCTAAGCAGGCGCTTTAGACCACTGAGCCATCCTGCTGGGCCCCAAAAGCTATTTTCTTTTACTTACAAAACATTTTTCAGCTGGCCAGATAACTCAGCAGATTAAAGCAGCTGCTTAGGCAGAATCAGGGACCAAGGTTCAGGTCACTGCCCTGCAATGCTAGCCCCACCCCCAGGGTGCACTGAAACGATTGAGACTGGGCATGGTGACATGTACCTGTAGTCCCACTGCCTGAGAGATTGAGAACAGGAGGGTCACTATGAGTCTAATCTGTGTAGCGAGACTCTCACCCTGCACTAAATACATTTTTAAAAGTTTTTAAAAAAAAAAATGCCGGGTGTGGTGGCTCATGCCTGTAATCCCAGCACTTGGGAGGCTGAGGCAGGAGGATCGATGTAAGTTCGAGACCAGTCTGGGCTACAAAAGTGAGCTCAAGGCCAACCTGAACTGCATAGCGAGACCCTGTCTCAAAAAAAAAAAAAAAAAAAAAAAAAAAAAATTTAAAAA